>RQSS01113566.1:0-10396 GCA_003846335.1 Cuora mccordi
CTGGGAGATCATTTTGATGCATCTGAGCTGTCCAGTGCTGGTCATTAAACGATGGAGAGTGAAACACAATTTTATAACCACTCTGAGAAGGAGAGAAAGATCAGGTAGTTCTGAGTATGCTAAGCCTCCCGTCTCATCCTTTGTGTCAGAGGCTCAGCCCTTAGACATATAGAGACTGATTCTAGCATGATACAAGTAACGAAGTCAAGGGGTCTGATTCTAATGTCAGTTACACTCAGTTATATTCCTCTAGAAAGATTCATAGATTCCAAGGCTGGAAGGGACTATTGTGATCATCCAGTCTGACCTCCTGTATAACACCAGCCATAAAACTGCCTCAAAATAATTCCTAGAGCAGAAGTTTTAGAAAAAATGCAATCTTGATTATAAATCATCAGTGTGGAGAATCTATCATGACCCTTAGTAAATTGTTCCAAAGGTAATTACATTGTCTTAAAAATGTATGCCTTATTTCCCATCTGAATTTGTCTAGCTTCAACTTCCAGTCATTGGATCGTGTTCTACCTTTCTCTGCTAGACTGAAGAGCCTCTTATCAAATATTTTGTCTCCATGTACGTACTTACAGACTGTAATCAAGTGACGCCTTAACCATCTCCTTGTTAAGCTAAATAGGGAGACTCAAGAACCTCAGTTGAAGAAAGCAGGTTGGAATGAAGCAAGACGATTTAAGATTTTTGTTGTGGATCCTATGGTGGCAATCCTGCTCTCATCCATTGCATTGGGAGAACTAAACCTGTTCCCACTGATCTCAGTGGGAAGTCGTAGGAACTGATTCTTTGAACAGAACAGATGAGGAAGGGTTACGTATTGGTTGCATCATTTTGCAAGAGGTGTCATAGCCTTGTTGACAATAATAATGTTACACTTAAGAAAGATCTTTCAGTCTAAATCCTTGTGCCTAGTTGCTAACAACATTATTTCCTGTTACTTCTCTGCTCCTATCAGCTGGAAGTATTTGTGCTAAGCTACTGTATGAAGGATTTAGGAGGTTCCCACTGGAGTTCACTGGCAGACCCAATAGAAAGGGGACTGGATCCATTCTCCACATCTCTGAGCTGCCCCTATGTCTCTCTTCTCAGTGGTTCACTTATAATATTAGTTATGTAGTTTCCTCAGGAACTCTTCATCGCCCTTCTCAGGTACAACTGTCCTTTCCCCCTCCAAGGCCCTGCATTTCTACTATGTTTCCTCTTACAGGGAAGCTTCCTGGGTTCCATCTCCTGTCATACCAGGCATCTACCAGAGTGGGTCACTAGATGATGAGGTGAGTTGTTCCTGTCCAGCATCTGGAAACTGTAGAGCTCAGGGCATCACTTCTGCTCCCTACCCTGGCAGAACTATCTGTAAAGCACTGGGCTGACCTGAAATGCTCACAGTCTTTTTAGGGCAGTAATTCATCATCATCATGTTTCCATTACGCCTCTGGTGTTTAGGGCATCAGTGACGCTCCTGCACTCCTGTCTCTTTCTGCCAAGTCTTTCAATGGTTCCCCAGCTGTGCCCCAGGTTTTTCAGCTCGGCTTCCCCAGCTCTTTGCATGGTTTTTTTTGTGGTGCTCTTGATTTCACTTGCCTTCCGATTTCCATCTTATTGCCGCTCTGGTGATGGAATCAGTTTCCATCTGAAGCACATGGCCAATCCATCTCCAACGCCTCCTGGCAATGATGGTGCTCAGATCCTCTTGGCTGCACTGTGTCAATAGATCTTGGTTTGAGATTGTTCTGTTTTCTGAGGCAGGTTGTATAAAATGAAGATAGTTTGGACATGTCCTACTTTCTCATTCCCCAGGATTCTGCATTATAAAGTAGTATTGAAAGTACACAGCTCTGATAAATCTTGAGTTTCCTTTTGGTTTGGTATGTTGATGATTTTCGGACTGCATTTAAGCTCCTGAAGGTGTTCCTGGCTTTACTGATTTTGTTCCGGGTGTCCTGGCTTGTTCCACCATGCTGGCTAATGGTGATGCCCAAGTATGTGACTGTTCACTGCGAGCAGATGCATCATCTTCTTGTGTTGCTAGATTATAATGCCATTTGTCTGCTCTCACAAAGCATTTGGCCTCCTAGTGTGCCTTGATATAGCTTGAGGTATTTGTCCCTTAGCTTCTAGGCTTTTGTGTCTAAAACCTTTTTCTTCAGGGCTCATCTGGTTTCTGTGGCGTTCCATGTGCTGGGTGTAATTCACTCCTTCCTTCTCTTCTTCCTGTAGCCTAGATAAATTGCTGTTACTTTTTCCCACTTCTTGTTGATCTCTTCATCTGCATTCCCCTCCTCTTCATCAAGGTCTGCAAGTGCCTGAAACCTGTTCTTTAACTGCAGTACAAAGGCTTTCTGTATTTCAGGGGACTTTGGCTTGTCAATGTCATAACGTCTATGTCCCTTGTTTGGTGAACCCACACTTCTCAGTTTGAGCTTGATGGAGGCTGTCACAAGATGGTGGTCGCTGCCAATATCTGCACCCCTTCTCCTTTTCACATCTGTCAGTGAGCGTCACTATTTGCCATTGATCCAGATATGGTAAATCTGGTTCTTATCGCTGCCATTTGGAGAACGCCATGTCAGCTTGTGAATTTCATGATGTTGAAATAGAGTTCCGCCGATGACTAGGTCATTCATATTACAGACATCAACACAACTCTCTCCATTATCATTCATGTTGCCACACCCATGTCTTCCCATTGCTCTGTTGTTGTTTGTATTGTCTTTACCGACCTTGGCATTCAGGTCTCTGATGGTGATAGTTTGGTTGAAGCCTGGAACTCTCTCTAACCTGTAATGTAAGGTAAAATTTGTCCTTTATTTCTTCATCACTGCCATTTGTTGGAGCATAGCATTGAATCAGGATGATACTATCATCTTTCCTTTTCAGTCTGGCTCTCCTAAGTCTGCTGCTGATGGACTTCCACTCAAGCAGGAAATGCTCCACTCCCGTCTTCAAAAGGACGGCAGCACCGTCATGGTGCTGTCCATCATCCCGTTCAAGATACAGCAAAATTTCTCCTGAGGCTGCCGTTACTCTTCCTCATCCCGTCCATCTGCTTCCTTTTGGCTTTCACCACTGGCAGTCATACGGGTCATTGACTCCTGAAGCCCGTCACACCCAATAATGGTCGATTTCTCCGTCGCTGTTTCCGTAAAATATTTTGTATTTTACGGGATAGGGTTATTAGCCCTGTGCCTAACCCCCAACCTGGAGGACCAGGGTGTCTGTTTTGTCTGGCCCCTCCCCCACAGACTAATCCAGCATGGTTGAACCTACCAGGAGCAAAAAGCCCCCCGCCAACATGGACTCTGGGGATCATTAGAGCATGCAAGCTGTCCCCTCACAACAAGCCACGGACACTAGAGGGCAGTAATAAAGAGGCAAGTAAAGTAATTTAAAGTCAGAAATAAAAAAATACCACTGTCGTTGTGGAGAAGTTAAAAACACTTCTGTGTGGAGAGAAGATTCTCTAGCAGCAGACTGTCTGCTAATTTATGTGTATTACAGGGTGGTGACAGCAGATATATGTGTTTCTGGGGCTGAAAGTTTGCCCCCAAATAATGTGTAGCATTTGCACTGAGAAGGCGTCCGTCTGAAGGAAGCAGCTGTTACACAGAATGAAACGGAACAGGGAGGTTTTTGTATTGGTCTGTATCACTGTGAGAGGTAAGTTATAGTATTGCTGACAATAATAATCTCCAGCATCTTCAGCTTGAACGTTGCTGATTGTGAGAGTGAAATCGGTTCCAGACCCACTGCCTGTGAACCGGTCTGGGATCCCTGTGGCACGTGTGGAAGCAAGGTAGATAAGGAGTTTAGGAGTTTGTCCTGATTTCTGTTGGTACCAGGCTAAGTAGGTATACGTGCCTGTAATGCCTGCACTGGCTTTGCAGTTGATAGCAACTCTGTCTCCTGGCAACACTGCCAGGGATCCTGGAGTCTGAGTCATCACAATCTGCCCACTGGAGCCTGAATTCGCAAAGAGAATGTAAGTTAATACAAATACAATCAAACTCAACAACATTGTGTCTTTAAAATATTCCCATATGCGTCTTTACACAATGACTCTCCCTTGTCAGCTGGGCATGATGCTAACGTTGAGCTCCAGACACTGTTTCATTCTAGCCCTTTTGCCTATGGCTCATAATTTTCTCAAACGTCTTTTGTCTTAATTCCAGCTAAAATAAGATAAAGATTTTCATAAATCAGAGTCATTCCTGATGCCTGTTTATTATTGACTTTAATATTTTGGTAATCCCTGAATGCCTCTAACAGTTTTGATCTGGTTGTACCAGATGCTGTACAAACAATATGTGACAGTCTGTGCCTCAAAGAGCTAACTAACTAAATGGATCTTGATTGTAGATAGTCGTTTATGGTCAATGTACAACATTTCTAGTTCTTTTAAGCTTTTCAAAGGATCTTTGTACTTTTAATTCATCAAATTCCTTCTGGGTTTAATCCTTACCCTGGATCCAGAGCACTAACAGCCAGATGAGCTGAGCCTGCGAGATCATCTTGATACGTCTGAGTGGCTCAGTGCTGATCAACAAACCATAACAAGTGACACGGAGCATTTATAACAGTTCAGCACCAGAGGGAAAGGGTGTTAAATATGCAAATTGGGTTCAGAGATGAAAATTCACACCTGGTCCATGAATATGCACAAAAAGGGAAGTAAAAGGGCCATAGGTGACATAGGCAAGTTCAACCAGTCACTCCTGGGTACAAGTGTGTCTGTGTTAAAATGACATTTGTCTGGGATTACAAGGAATAAAAGTTCTCAGCATATTGTGATTTCTGGGATGCTGGTTAATATCATGGCTACACTGGAGATCTCCTCACAACTGGTGATACAAAATGGTGTGATCCACCTTTGAGAGAGAAACAGTACTGGGGGGTGAGGGTCTTCCAGCAGGGAGAATCCTCAGTTAGCAGCGGTAAATCCTGATTAGCCCAGTCAGTGCATCCCTGCTCATCCTCCACACTGCGAAAAGTTTCAGTTCTGCTGAACGGATGTTTTCCAATGAAAAACCGTTTTGTCAGAAAATTCCCATCCATCTCCAAGTCTCTCCTTTACTTCAGTCCGATATTTAACCCATTTGATGAAATCAGCCATATTAGTAAAAAATAATGTTGACCCAATGAACTATTTTCTCCTCCCTTTAAAAGGTAAGTTCAGATGCATGTGGAACAGGAGCTTGGTGCTAAACAATTTTATCCAACAACCGATGAGTGTTGGCATCCCTGTCCCGAGGAGCATTGTTTTAGAAGATGAGTAAACTGAGGCAGAGAGAAATGTTGCATCCAAGAGTGCCTAGTGAGTTAGTGGATGAGATGGGAAATAGACCTCATAAGCTTCTTCTAGACTCATTCCTTCACCCTTCAGTCTCAGTAACTACTTCTGTAAAATGGGGTGATAGTGCTAGTGGGAGGGTTTGTTTGGTCAGTGCTCTGACCTTAGCTAATACTGTCATTGTTTGTTCTGTGTTTCTATTAAGCCATACACTGAAACGCTACCATCTCTGCAGGGAATCTAGGTATGTCAGTGCGTGGGGGCTATCTGGGGAAGGGCCCAGCCTATAAGAGCTAATACTCCTCAGTAGATAAAAGGAAGCCACTGGGTATGTTAAGAATCACCCTGTAAATTCCAGTCTCTGTGCTACAGCAGTGAGGGAGTTGTAGAAATTGAAGGAAGACATGAACATTGGGGTGAGGTGTCTGAAATTCATGGACACTACATCAGTTTGAGGCAGCAGCAGTTGGAGAGAATACTCTGACTTTCTACAAGTATCAGCTGTTATAGTAAGGAACAGAAACTGAAGACAACAGGGAGGTTTTTGTATTGCTCTGTATCACTGTGAGAGTTATAGCCTTGACAATAATAATCTCCAGCATCGTCAGCTTCTACGCGGCTGATTGTGAAAGTGAAGTCAGTGTCAGACCCACTGCCACTGAACCGGTCTGGAACACCAGAGACACGATTGGATGCGCCATATATGAGGAGCTTAGGAACTTGTCCTGATTTCTGTTTGTACCAGGACATGTAGCTGCTAACACTGGTACTGGCTTTGCAGTTGATGGTGACTCTGTCTCCTGGAGACACTGCCAGGGATTCTGGAGTCTGAGTCATCACAGTCTGCCCACTGGCATCTGGATGAGAGAAAAAACATTATAAGAAAAGCCAAATGAAATACTGTTATAAAAAATTATACTATGAATATGTAGTGTCTAATTTTCATTTAACCATCTAGTTTCATTGCTTGTGTCCACTATAACTATATCTGCCTGTGATCTCATGGGATGAAGAATTACTGTACGTTTGATGAAGAAATCTACGATAATCATTGGTGAGAGATTATCATCTTAATCTAATATCTCCCTTGATGTTCTTACCCTGAATCCAGAGCACTAGGAGGCAGATGAGATGAGTCTGTGAAATCATTATAGTCCCTTTAGCCTGACAGACCATGAGAATCTAAAGTATTAAGTCTAGCAAATAACACTTCTATATGTATCCTGCATTGCAAGGAACCGTTCGCGTGGGTGGTAGCATGCAAAGCAGCCGCTCTGTGTAAAGATCCATTCCCTGTGCCCAGTGCAAAGAAACGGCCTTGGATAGCTCTCAGCCTCAGAGTGCAGCTCCTGTTGATGGAGCTGAGTATTGCACACATGGAGTTGGCTTTGGCCTTGTTATCTAGATACGCTTTAATACCCAGCGTGTCTGTCTGTATCTTTGGTAACTTTGAGCCAGAACCTGAGAAGCTTGTTTGGAGTAGTATCTGACTTTGCTATCCCTTCTATTGATATCAGTGGGTCTGCTTGTGGGGTGAGGTACTACTCAGTGAGTGTGTCAAGATCAGATCCTTCCAGGACACACACATTGTTCACTGGGTCACCAGTGCAGCCCTTTTAACCCTCTAATCTTCCTCTCAGGACACTTGCCTGGTTAAAAGCCTTAACTCTCTTTCCAGGGCCCTGCAGGTCCCTTCAGGGCCTCCCACTTCTGGATTTGAAAAACTATACTAAGCGCTTTTATTTAACTAGAATAAGTTTTCAGTAACCCATCTGCATGCTACTGCCAGAGGAAAATGTGATCTTATAAGAGCCCAGCAGTGCTTCCCTTCATGATCACAGACTAGCATTCCAGCTCCTTCTGTGACCCTTCGCCCTCTCTCCTAAGGAGCCAACCAGTGCCCCTCCCAATTCAACCACCACACAGAGATCTAAGTGGGCTGTCTGGATGGAACTTCTGTCCAGGAGTCCAAGACCGTCTCTCTGTGCACCTAGCAGTATATGTTCATTCTGGTGTTCTTCCTCAATATACTGCATCATATAACTCTGCTTAACATCTCTTGTCCTATAACAACATCTCATATCATATTTCTTATTAACACAGTCTCATCTTTTCAGTGGGTTAGGCCTTGTCCACACTAGAAAAGTTTTGCTGGCAGAGCCATACCTGTCAAACTACACTGGTAAATCCTCCTAGTGTGGATGCAGCTTCTTCCAGCATAAAAGTGCTTCTGCCAGCACAGTTTACACTGGTTCCCCAAGAGACGTAATCTGTACCAGCCAAAACAGTTATATGCCTGCATAGTTGCATTTACACTGGGTTTTATAGTAATCTAGCTATGTTGGTGAAAAATCACACCCCAACTAGCACAGCTGTGCTGTGAGTAGTGTTAAGTGTAGCTCAGGTCAAAGAGTGATAGAACTTGCCCCTATATTTGCAGCGTTTAGATTAGAGTTGGGCCTGAACCAAAATCCCAGATACGAACGGTTCCAAACGATGGAAGAGTTTGTCTGTGGGAAATGACTTTCATGATTGGTTGCTCTCTCATCAAGGAGACAGCCCTCAAATCAGTGTGGATGTGGATCTGCAGTGTCTGTCTCCAATATGTGTGTTGTGGCCCCATCGGTAGCTTGGGCCTTCAGCAGATTCACAGAGGGGTCTTCACAGTGAATTATCCCATGTAGTTATAATTATTCCTGGGCAGAGAAGTGGGATATTAGGGGCTTTAAGGGACGGTGAGTTGAACAGGATTAAACACCTAGAGATTTTTCTGAAGAAAGGTGCAAGGATCCTCCTCTAGAGCTCTCCCCAATTCATTCAGTTGCCGGGGTCCATTGTAGAAGAGGCAGCACAACCAGCCCCAGATTTTGTCACATTCTGGGGCATATACAGTTGGTCGGGGTCATCAGTGTGTGGGGGAATCCATGTTTCTGTGCTGGCTCCAGGGCAGTCTGCTCTTGTCCCTCAGCCCTGACCCATTGGGCTGCCAAGGCTTCCCCTGGCCACTGTCTTCTGGGACCTGGACTCCCAAGGCTGTTTCCCCACAACACAGAAGAGCAGTGGAAGAGTTAATGTTTCATCAGGCTGCATTATCTCACTGAAGCCTTTTCTGCTGTATTCAAGATGGATGGACAATGCCCACTGCCTTACTGGGGGAGCTTGTCTAAGTGTTTCCCCTGTCCCAGTCTCAGCTTCCCCATCAGTAACAACAGTGACTCTGTGCTGTACAGCACTTTGAGATCTGTGCACAGAGAGCAGCAGATAAGCACGATTTTTGTTACTTCATAGCACATATCATTTCTATGGCGTTTTGCTACACAGACCTACTGGGTCCCAGAGGTGCTGGGACACTCTAACTCATGAGCCATGATGTCTGCTAGCTACTTCATGTTTCTTCCTTTTACATGTCTGTACAGGTTAAGAGGGAGGAAAAGCTAAATGGTAGGATCCTGTCTGTGGAGTATTTGATGAACTGTTAATGTAGAGTTTCATGCTGTCCTTAGGACCCAACATCAATAGATTTACTTCAAATTTATGTCAGCTTAACTCAGAGATGGATCTGGGCTTTGTTTGTTAGGTTTTTTTAATTTAAATTGGCTAAGAGCAAAAAGCTTCATTACCGAACACACTTTGCTTCTCTCTCTAATTTTTCTTCCATCGTCTCAAGTGAAGGGCACAGGCTGGCAAGAGAACAGTGTTGGCATATGACAGAGCAGAGCAGGGACAGGCACTCTGTTATTCTGATATAAAGGGGAAGCTTTACTGAGGTTGCTGGGCACAGCCTAGTTCTCTAGCTCCCGTACTGACTACACACGACCTGTTCTACTTACAGAAACCCAGAAGCTTTGGCAAAGTTCTGGGCTGGGAAGTTACAGAACGTGTTGCTGATGGACATACAAGAAGCAGTTTGTGCCTTATAATAAAAAAAGAAATGGCCCATAGAGACAACCTGAGTGTTTGTTGGGTATCCAGGTTTTTTTTTGCTATTAATCTAACTCTTCTCACAGTTGACAGTCTCACAGAGACGTTGGGTGGCTGGGCTGAGGTTAAGATTAGACTAAAGTGGAATATTTTCCATTCAACAGAAACAGAGAATTGAGATTTGCAGTTTGTTAGTTGAGAAGTTTTTAAGGAATGACAGAATACCAGACCATGGTAATGCTGACAGTAATGAACTCCCACATCATCTGTTTGAGTCTACTGATTGTGGGTCAGGGTCAGACTCACTAAAACTGAACTGTCTGGGATTCCCAAGGGACAGGAGGCAGAATAAGAACTAAGGAGATTAGGCGCTTGTCCAGGTTCTTGTTAGCACCAGATATTTTCAGTGACAATGAAGGAGGGAGGTTAAATTACACCTCTATCCACCTGTCATGCCCCTTGGATGTTGGGATTGATGGGCGGAGAGGGTGAGAATAATGAAGAGCAGAGCTGATGAGGGGTGAGCAGTACAACTGTAGCGATTTTATTATCATGTTAACTTTGTTATCAACGACTTGGCTGAAATTTCACCTGCTGCAGAACAGCATGGGTAAGTGTTGCCATCTAGTGGCCATGACAATGTTTTGTAGCACTAGTTGAAGCGTTTGAAATAATGCATTGAATATAATGGGACACATTCTCTGATGCCGTGATTGCATTGACTTCAGTGGACATAGGCTTGCAGAGATTTTGGCCTAATGCTAACACGTATAAAGATACATAAGGATCTGCTGGAATTCTTTTAGACACTTGCTAACCAGACAAGTGTCTATATGAATGACCTCCATTCCAACATGTTAATATAGTGAAATAGGTACCTTTTTAGAAGGTTAGGTTTGATTTTATTATAACAGTGCTTGCTGCTTTGGACTTTTATTTACTGAATGGCTCATTCATTTGTAGAGCTGAAATCTATACTGTCTGCACTTTTCAAGCTCGTTAAGAAGCTGCTAGGCTTGCACTGTAACATCCAGCTTTAAAGTGCAGCACAGTTTAGTAGGAGTGACTATATGGGATTGATCGTCCACTGGTGTAAAGTAGCCTAGTTCATTTGATTTCATTGAAGATAGACTGATTTACACTGGCTGAGGATCTGTCCCTAAGGGTAAAGTGTCT
>RQSS01113570.1:0-24951 GCA_003846335.1 Cuora mccordi
CAATCCCCAACTAAATTCTCCAACAGATTTTTACCACAGATCCCTAAATGGTCCCCTCAAGGATTGAACTCACAACCCCGGGTTTAGTAGGCCAGTGCTCAAACCACTGAGCTATCCCTTCCCCTTCTCTCATGTTGTCAATTGCGTAGTGTCTGACACCTATTCTCTGCAAATCTCAAAGATTGATAAATATCCTAAGCCCCACTTTTTCTCTAATTGTCTATTTCTAAATGACTACGGCCTGAGATTTTTCCCTGTCTCTCTAATTATAAAATACTAAGAAAATCTCAAATTTACACCTTTTCTCTGATTCCTGAACATGGATATAAAATGTTGGCAAATGTTGCCCATTTTCACCCTATGCAGTTTTCAGATATTGATGTGAAACACTCAGATTTTACCTCGTATCAACGACTGATATAAAATCCCTCTGATTTTCCACTTTCCTCTCTAAACGTATTTAATACCCATCAAATCCAGAGGCCTCCCCCTGTTTGGGGGATCAGTGGTTCCCAGCTGGTAACAGGAGAGTTGGCTGGACCCTTTTCTTTTCTCCAGCTGGCACTGGGTGAGGAGGTCACTCTGAGTGCAGCGTGGGTCCAGAAGTATCCCAAACCCCATGATAAATGGTCTCTGGGAGGGGTTGCTTCCCGCAGTGCTGAGATGTAGCTAGTGACAGGGCATGGACCTTTCTTGCCCTCCAGGCCTTCCATTCTCCTGTTGAAGCAGCACCCCCCAGGGATCCCTCTGCCCGTGTGACTGGCCAGCAGGGGGCAGTGATAACTTTCTATCCACTTATCACACACTGTGAGGTAACTGTTGCTGGGGTAGGGGGTGGGGTGTCTGTGTGGGGAGATTGCAGCTGGAGCTGAAGGGGCATTGTGGGAGGGGGAGGCCTCTGGGTGACTGGGCAGGGGGTTCTGGAGGTTTGGGGGGGTGGGTTCTGATGTGTCCAGCCCTGAGGCTGTGGGTCCTGGAGGTGGGTATCGCTGGGGACTTGTTGGTGCAGAACAGTGAGGGTGGGCATCTCTTGGGGAGGTGGGGCACGGGGTTAGAGGGAGCCTGGTGCTGTGCCAGGGGCTCAGTCGTGCCCAATGCACAGAACTGGGTGGGGGAGTGCCAGGCGCTAGGTCAGGATGCCAGGCAAGCAGAGGGAGGGGTCCCATTGTAAAGCATCAGGGGGTCCCAGGCAAACGGCCTGGCAGGTCCTGCTGGAGGGCAGGTGGGGTCCTAGGCAGGCAGTAGGGGAGTCCTGGGCAGGCAGTGAGGGACTGAATTCCCAGCGAGGGGTCCCCTGGGGGGGTGGTCCCTGGCTGTTGAGGGCTCTTGGTGGGGGGAACCCTTTAGGATTCCCAGCCTGCCAGTGATGGTCTGGTGGGGGTTTTCTGCCCAGTGCGGTGCTGAGGGGTATCTGGAGTCCCTGTTCAGGGATTTTGGGGGTTGGGTCCCAGGGAATATCTGGTGGGACTCTGGCTGCGGAGTCTGGGCTCTGGGTACTGGGGGTGTCTGGGGGGCCGGAGGCTCTGGGGGCTGCTACTAACCATGCTCCTTCTCTCTGATCAGCTTGTGCCAGAATCCTGACTCCAAGCACATCCCAGCATTCCCCAGCCAGGCCCAGTCACGATGATAACTTTCTAGCCACTTATCAAACATCTTGAAAACTCCAGGACCTTCCAGTTCCATTGGGAAAATTTGTGCCCCAAGTCCTTATACTAGATCTTGGGGGTGCGGCAGGTGGGAAGGGGGCTAGAAATGCCACACAATGGTCTCTTCCACAGCATTCTGGACTCATTCATTCTGAAATCTGGTTTCATTGAGACCATTGTTAATCCAGAGCCACTGCATGGAAAGACAAGGAGTGACTCCAGATGGACAGTGAGGCAACTGAGATCAGCAGTTCTCCCTGTGAGGAGGGGCTCTCATTAGCTGCTCTCCCCAGAGAGCTAAAGGAGGGAAGCTGCTCAAACGCTCTGTTTCTCTCTGCTCAGGACATTGGGGTTCAGCTTCCTGGGTCAGACGCTGCAGCCTCCATTGTGATCTGGGAGACCAGGCTTAGCAGCTGCTGCTCCCCCAGCGGGGCTCTGTGCTGGGATGTGACCTTAATTAAAGCTGCTTCTCTGCCTGGCCCAGGGGATGACTTTCTCCAGCTGGTACTAGGCCCCTAGGGCAGCCCTGGGACCTGTTAATGCAAATTCTGAGCTACGGACTCCGGGTTATTGAAAGACCTCACGGAAAGTGCTGGGGACTGGCAAGAAAGTGACTCTGCACAAACAGCCCCAGGTCATTTCTCCTCCCATTAGCAATTGCCAGGAGCAAATCCAGCCATGAGAGAGCAAAGCCCCCAGGAATGGGATTGTCCCAGCCAGAGGAGCAGGCAGAGAGGACAGGGGAAGGAGAGACTGAAAGGGACAGTGGGAGAAATGAGTGGGGGGAGAGATTTCCAGCTCTCTAGTCCACCCAGACACATGTATTGCAGCATCCCTGGGCAGAACCACTTTCCAGTGAACAAGAAAAGGATCAGAGGAAAAGCCGGTTCCAGACTCCATATTCCCCCTGCTGGGGTATGACTGCCGTGGGGTCAGTGTCTGAGGGAATCCCCCACAGTGACTCCTTGGGTTCTGCTCTTTTCTAGCCTTGTGTTCAGAGACTTCGTTATGGGATGTGGGGAGGGAGAAGGGAGGTTAAAAGTGTCTCTGTGGGCTTAGCCCAGCAGGAGGGGCCAGCTCCACACTGTAATAAAGAGATCAAGCATGTTCCCAGCATGGCAGAGTCTAGGATGTCTGTCTGGAGGGAAAGGGCCTGGGGGAATTGTGATGTGAAATTAACTAAAGCCTGTTCTGAAACCTCCACAACTGCCCTTTTCTCCCTGCCAGGGCTGCAGAATGACGTCCATGTTTTTCTCCAGCTCATCCCATCCTCCCATGACACAGGGAAGAGAAATGGCTGCAGTGGAGCCAGCTCAGGTAGGGATTTTTTTTTTTTGAGGGGGGGTTGGTGGGTTCCTACAGGAGAGAGAGGGACAGCAAATACACCGGAGATGGGCAGGTTTGCACAGTCTGGTTTGGAGGTTGGCGTGGGGCAGGAAATGCACAGGGTGGAGAAAGGGAGGGCAGGGTGTGACAGACCTGCTGGGAGTTGTTTAATAAGTGGCCTAGATTCTAGGAACAGACCCAGGAGGTTCGGAGGTGGAAATGCTCTAGTTTGTGGAGCAGAAAATAATCCACGTGAATGGGGTTGGGAAAACTTACCAGACTCCCAGTGCTGGAGCCTGACCCGACTAACCAGCGGCTGCTGTGAGATATGAAGGGGGCACCCACCAGTGAGGGTTAGGGGAGATTCCCCTCCCTTCATATCCAGCTCCTCACAATGAGGAGGGTGTTGGGCTTCCTACCAGGGAGCTCTCCGTGGTCCCTGCTAGGGGCTCCCTCTCCTCTATCAGTCTGTGGCTAGTAGGTATGTGATGGATCTGCTGGGAGAGATAAGGGGCTCTCTTTGTCCCCTCGCTCTGATGTTTCCTGGATGCTCTGAGCAGGGTGGGGGTGGGACTTTGTTGACTGCAAGCCACCCAGGGCTTCCCTTTGATGGGCTCCTCTCCCCACAAATAGTGGGGCTGTGAATGGAGCAGCGGGTATTGAGAGTTGGACTCTTGCTCTTTCAGGGGCCGGTAGCCTTCGAGGAGGTGGCTGTGTATTTCACCAGTGAAGAGTGGGCTCTGCTGGACCCCGCTCAGAGAGCCCTCTACTGGGATGTCATGCAGGAGAACTATGAGCATGTGACCTCACTGGGTAAGGGTTACTGTCCCCTCGGTTCTTGGAAGGGGAAATGGAGAGAGGTTTACACCAGCCCCACAATGCCACCTCTACTCTGCCCACTTTCAGCATCACCCCAATATGCCAGTGACACACACACTACCAGAGACCCTCCCCTGCTGCAGAACACTTTGGGAACAGAGCACAGGAGCCGTATCGCACAATGTCAAATATCTCCTGTTTGCTCAAGTAAAACTGAGGGTTAAGTGCAGCATAATCAACAGAAGCTTCCTAGGGGTCACCAGATGAAATTAATAGGCAGCAGGTTTAAAGAAAATGAAAGGAAGTTCTTCTTCACGCAGCGCACAGTCAACTTGTGGAATTCCTTACCTGAGGAGGTTGTGAAGGCTAGGACTATAACAACGTTTAAAAGAGAACTGGATACATTTATGGTGGTTAAGTCCATCAATGGCTATTATCCAGGATGGGTAAGGAATGGTGTCCCTAGCCTCTGTTTGTCAGAGGATGGAGATGGATGGCAGGAGAGAGATCACTTGATCATTGCCTGTTAGGTTCACTCCCTCTGGGGCACCTGGCATTGGCCACTGTCGGTAGACAGATACTGGGCTAGATGGACCTTTGGTCTGACCTGGTACGGCCGTTCTTATGTTATGTATGTATGTGTGCATTTGGTGCAAGGAGCTCCTGGCCCTCAGAGACCGTGTGGAGGCTTTGGAGGCCAGGGTGTTGGAACTGGAGGAGCTAAGGGAGGCAGAGAAGTATGTTGATGAGGCTTTCCGGGACACTATAGAATTGTCCCAACTCCGGTCAGACAGCCCCCCGCACTGTTGAGGAGGATGGAAGGCCCAGGGAATGAGAGCAGTCAATGGGAGCAGAGGGAAAGCTTCTCATAGTTGGGACCCTCCTTCCAGATAGTGTTGGGGTACCCTCTTGCACTGAGGTTTCCTCACCGGGGGAGGGAACTCCACTCATTAAGAAAACGCAGCTGTTAGTAATGGGAGATTCGATCATTAGAAACAAGGATATCTGGGTTTGTGATGACCGGGAGAGCCGTATGGTGACTTGCCTGCCTGGTGGGTAGGTTGCGGATTTCTCAAGGCATCTAGATAGATTTATGTGTAGTGCTGGGGAGGAGCCAGTGGTCATGGTACATGTAGATACCAATGACATAGGGAAGGGTAGGTGAGACGTCCTGGAGGCCAAATTTAATCTGCTAGGAAAGAGACTGAAATCCAAGACCTCTATGGTGGCATTCTCAGAAATGCTCCCAGTTCCACGCGCAGGGCCAGGTAGGCAGGCAGAGCTTCGGAGTCTCAATGCGTGGATGAGACGATGGTGTAGAGAGATGGGGTTTAGATTTATTAGGAACTGGGGAAACTTTGGGGATGGGGGAGCCTATACAGGAAGGATGGGCTCCACCTAAACCAAAATGGATCCAGACTGCTGGCACTTAACATTAAAAAGGTTGCAGAGCAGTTTTTAAACTAAGAGATGGGGGAAAGCCGACTGCTGCAGAGGAGCACGTGGATCGGACAGAGACTTCTCTTAGAGGAGAGTGTAGTGATAGAGATTTTTCTAGTTTTAGTCAGGAAGAGAGGCTGGAAGAGGATAAAGTAGGGGCCAGATCAGACGAGAAGCATTCACACACAACAGAATCTAACACATCAGAAAAGGGCAGACAAATAAACAGTGACAAGTTTTTAAAGTGCGTGTACACAAATGCTAGAAGTGTAAATAATAAGATGGGTGAATTAGAGTGCCTCGTGTTAAAAGGGGATATTGACATAATAGGCATCACAGAAACCTGGTGGAGTGAGGACAATCAATGGGACACAATCATTCCAGGGTATAAAATATATCGGAAGGATGGAGCAAGTCATACTCGGGGGGTGGGGATATGGATAGTAATTCCATGCTCTAATAAGAATATAATAGTAGGGATCTATTATCGACCGCCTGTGAAAGACAATGATAGTGAGGATGAAATGTGAAGGGAGATTAGAGAGGCTATCAAAATAAAGAACTCCATAATAGTGGGAGATTTCAATTATCCCCATATTTACTGGATACATCACCTCAGGACAAAATTTCTCAATACTTTAAATGACTGTTTCTTGGAGCAGCTGGTACAAGAACCCGCAAGGGAAGAAGCAACTCTCCATTTAGTCCTGACTGGAGAGCAGGATCTTGTCCAAGAGGTAACTATAACAGGATCGCTTGGAAATAGTGATCATAATATAACAAAATTTAACATTCCTGTGGTGGGAAGAACAGCTCAACACTGTGGCATTTAATTTCAGAAAGGGGAACTATGCAAAAATGAGGGGCTAGTTAAACAGAAATTAAAAGGTACAGTGACTAGAGTGAAATCCCTGCAAGCTGCATGGACACTTTTCAAAGACACAATATTAGAGGCCCAACTTAAATGTATACCCCAAATTAAAAAAACACAGCAAAAGAACTAAAAAGAGCCACTGTGGCTTGGCTTAACCATGTAAAAGAAGCAGTGAGAGATAAAAAGGCATCTTTTAAAAAGTGGAAGTCAAATCCTAGTGAGGAGTCTATAGAAGGGAGCATAAGCACGGCCAAATTAAGTGTAAAAATGTAATAAGAAAAGCCAAAAAGGAGTTTGAGGAACAGCTAGCCAAAAACTCAGAAGGTAATAACAAAATGTTTTCTAAGTACATCAAAAGCAGGAAGCTTGCTAAACAACCAGTGGGGCCCCTGGACGATTGAGATACAAAAGGAGCCCTTAAAGACGATAAAGTCATTGCGGAGAAACTAAATGCATTCTTTGCTTCAGTCTTTGTGGCTGAGGATGTTAGGGAGATTCCCAAACCTTTTGTGGGTGACAAATCTGAGGAATTGCCACAGATTGAAGTGTCACTAGAGGAGGTTTTGGAACTAATTGATAAGCTTAACTGTAACAAGTCACCGGAACCAGATGGTATTTACCCTAGAGTTCTGAAGGAACTCAAATGTGAAATTGGGAAACTATGAGCTATGGTTTGTAACCTGTCCTTTAAATTGGCTTCTGTACCCAATGACTGGAAGTTAGCTAATGTAACGCCAATATTTAAAAAGGGCTCTAGAGGCGATCCTGGCAATTACAGACCGGTAAGTCTAATGTCTGTGCCAGGCAAATTAGTTGAAACAATGGTAAAGAAGAAAATTGTCAGGCACATAGAAGAATAAAAATTGTTGGGCAAAAGTCAACATAGTTTCTGTAAAGGGAAATCATGTCTTACTAGTCTATTAGAGTTCTTTGAAGGTGTCAACAAACATGTGGACAAGGGGGATCCAGTGGACATAGTGTACTTAGATTTCCAGAAAGCCTTTGACAAGGTCTCTCACCAAAGGCTCTTACATAAATTAAGTTATCATGGGATAAGAGGGAAGATCTTTTCATGGATTGAGAACTAGTTAAAAGACAGGGAACAAAGGGTAGGAATAAATGGTAAATTTTCAGAATGAAGAGGAGTAACTAGTGATGTTCCCCAAGGGTCAGTCCTAGGACCAATCCTATTCAACTTATTCATAAATGATCTGGAGAAAGGGGTAAACGGTGAAGTGGCAAAGTTTGCAGATGTTACTAAACTGCTCAAGATAGTTAAGACCAAAACAGACTGTGAAGAACTTCAAAAAGATCTCACAAAACAAAATGGCAAATGAAATTTAACGTGGATAAATGTAAAGTAATGCACATTGGAAAAACGACCCCAACTATACATACAATATGATGGGGGCAAATTTAGCTACAGCTGATCAGGAAAAAGATCTTTTTGTCATTATGGATAGTTCTCTGAAGACATCCAGCAGTGTGCAGCGGAAGTCAAAAAAGCAAACAGGATGTCAGAAATTATTTAAAAAGGGATAGACAATAATACAGAGAATATCTTATTGCCCTTATATAAATCAATGGAAATAACTAATTTAGACCCCATCATTTTATATGTATATTTGGGATTATGTTTTCCAGTGGGCTGCAATATGTGCTATCCTGACATCTAGTAGTGCTGAGATCCTGCATTCAGTAATATCCCTGCCCTTCCTGTCCCCTTTCTCCACTGAGCTCCACGCTTATGTTTCCAGCTTCCCCAGGACTCTCTCTTTGTCTCTGGACCTGTCTGTCAGCAAGAAGCTGTGCCAGGGAGACTTGCCCTCTGTCTGGAGACTTCGATTTCTGGGACATGGACTTACTTTCTATGTGTTTTAGGAGACTTTGAAATTGAGTGTCTGTGACATTAAGCACAGTACAATCTGGAGTGTTGAACAGCTGTTCCCTCAGTTCCCCAGGCTGGGGTGCCTTTTACACTGCTCTACTGTGAGAGCAGCCACTCCTGGGCAGGTAACACGCAGTCTCCAGCATGTAACTCACTCCCAGCTACACAGTTTTGAGTGCTGCTACTCAGCAACTCCCGAATAACCCACAGGAGAGCCCCAGAAAATTCTCTGCTCCCAGACATCCCCCAGAAATGTGCATCTTGTCCTGTCCAGCACACTACTGAACAATGGGAGCTCATATGAAATCTGTTATTTCATCAATGGAAAATGACATGCACCAGCCTTGTTATTCCAAATGGAGTTTCCAACACACTTTAATCCAACCACACTGGTTAGAGAAAACAATAAACCAAGATTGTTAACTACTGAAGGAAAAAAAAAGATTTTCAGTGACTACAAGTAATGAGGCATAAAAGTCAGAATTGTTTACGAAAGAAATGCAAGATAAAGCACAAACTAACGTCTAAGTTAACCAGCTAAAATGATTTAAAACAAAGTTTCTGTCACCATCTGCTGAGACAGGCTGGCTTTCCTTTCAGCCAGGACTCCCTCTAACCTGCCCCTGCTGCCCACATTTAGTTCTTCAGGAGTTGTCATGAGCAGAAGGAAAGGAGCGGGAGGGGGAGAGAGGGGCCTGGTCTACACTGGGGGGGGGAGGGTCGAACAAATAGCATAGCTGAAGTCGAACTACCTTAGTTCGAACTTCTTACCTGTCCAGACGCCGCGGGATCGAAGTCCGCGGCTCCCCCGTTGACTCCGCCACCGCCGTTCGCGGTGGTTTGAGTTCCGGAGTCGACGGGAGCGTGTTTGGAGTTCAAACTATCGCGTCTAGATTAGACGCGATAGTTCGAACTCCGAGAAGTCGAACGCTAACCGTCGACCCGGCCGGTAAGTATAGACGTACCCAGAGAGAGTCTCATGCATTTTCCTAACATCTCTTTATAATTCAGTCCTTTGTACTAGAAACAAATCCAGTTCTCAGCTGAATCATGGTGATAGGCTGTCATAGATATGAGCTTCAAGTGGTCCCTGCGATGGAATGTAAATGTCTTCTTCACACCTTCCCCCTCCTGGAGAATGGCTATTTGACCAGCTGTTTGCCTTGCTGTCTCTGAGGAACTTAGGGTTAGGGTTGCAACTTTTTCAGTAATATCATACTGTAAAATCTCATAACTTTACATACAGTGTTGCTACACATTTTAAGGAGGATATTCAGTAGATTGTCTTTTCAAATGTTACCTCACAAGCCATACAGTGATAAATGAAGGGGAGAGGAGGGATCTCCCTTTTATAAACACCCAGCCAGCCAGATTGCTGTAAAATCCTTGTTGGTGTGACTTCTCTGCTTGCTTTACCTGTAAAGGGTTAACAAGGCCATAGGTAAAAGAAAAGGAGTGGGCACCTGACCAAAAGTGCCAATGGAAAGGCTAGAACTTTTTTAAATGGGACAGTAACTTTCCCTTTGTCTGTTGTTCTCCGGAGAAGGCAACACAGAGTAGCAATGCTGTGTGTGGCTTGAAGCAGGTTTGAAAATTCATCTTCCATCCCTAGAAGAAATGATTTGGACAGGGAATGTTTAGACACACACAATCACGTTTATATTTTTTTATTTTGGCTTTTGGGTGCTATCCCAGATGCTTTTGTTTGCTTGTAAGCTTTAAGCTGAACCCCCAAGAAAGCTATTTTAGCTGCTTACAACAATTGTTTCTTTAAAGATCTAGCAAAAGCCTAAGTTCCAGATGTGTTGTTTTCCTTTTCAATTTTAATAAAATTTACCTCTTTTCAGAACAGGGTTGGATTTTTGGTGTCCTAAGAGGTTTGTGCATGTTGTTTGATTAGCTGGTAGCTAATATCCTTTGTTTTCTTTCTCAGCTCTTTCCCGGAGGGGAGGTGAAAGGGCTTGAGGGGTACCCCAGAGGGAAGAATTCTCAAGTGCTCAAGGGTCCAAGGGTTTGGGGGTTTTTTGCATTTGGGTGGTGGCAGCATTTACCAAGCCAAGGTCAGAGAAAAGCTGTAACTTTGGGGGTTTAATACAAGCCTAGAGTTGCACAAATTAATTTTTAGAATCCTGGCGGGCCCCCACTTTCTGCACTCGGAGTGATAGAGTGGAGATTCAGCCCTGACACATACTATGAATAAAATTGATCATAATTTTCTAGAAGAGTGAACATAGGGGCACAGACTTGCACAGTGTCTGTCTGTGTGTTCCCAACATATATGTGGGTATTTCAGTCCCTCACAAGCAAGGTGTTCGGCATCTTCAAACACCTGGGGAACCGGGCCTGGGAATTCACTGGTTTATTAAGTGACACTCTATGGAATTGAGACACACTTTATATTATTATTATTTTATTATAAATACCAATATAATGAAATTGCAATGAATCGTGCTAGATATGCCATGTAAAGTGTCAATGAAAATGTTATGATTTTCCAAGTTTGATAATCTTGTTTCTTTGTATTGTGAGTTATAGATATGTAGGGTATATCTGTATTCCAGACTTGTGTAGTGTTTCTGAGTGACACCCCCAGACATATTGGCATCAGCGCTGCCCAGCCTGTTCGATGGCCCATCCAGGGTCATCAGCTGTACAATGAATCCATTGAAAAGATCAAGGGGAGACACCTCTTGAGTCAGCAAGACATGCAGGGGTATGCCTGTGTACTGAGACCTCCAAGGCTTTTCCATGCCATGTGCTGTGAAGCTTGTGTTTGGGACACAGGAAGTAGAAGACACATGGGGAAAGGAATATAAAGGTCAGCTGCATCATCTCCATTTTGTCTTCAGTCCCTCTTCCTACCTCTGGAGCAACTTCTCTACAAACTGAACCCTGGAACAAAGGACTGAATGATGTGGATGTGTACCAGAGAGCCTTTCAAGCCAGCAACTCACCAATACTGCTAAGAACCAGATATAGAGATTTCTGAATGTATCTCATTGTTTTCCCATTTTAACAACTTCCTTTTTCTTTCCTTCTTTTATAATAAACCTTTAGTTTAGATGCTTTCTTGCTTATAAACCTTTAGTTTAGATGCTAAGGATTGGCTGGCATCATAGTATTCTGGGTAAGATCCAAACCTATACAGACCTGGTAATGTGGCTGACTCTGGGGTCAGAAGAACACTTTGTTTATGTGAGCAGAGTTTTTAAATAACCTCTCACTGTGCCGGACCTAGGTGCTGATTGGGAGTCAGAGAACTGGAATGCAGTAAAGGGGGCCGTGTGATGTCTTTTTTCAGTTTCTCGATAACCAGTGTGGGGGATCAGAAGCACAGTTGGTGACTGATCAGTGAATTTAACTTCCGTGTTAACCACCAGTTTTAGGAGCATCTGCTCTCCCTTTTTCAGCCTGCCATGATCTTGGCATTTTCAGTGTGGACTGCCCCAGGCACACCAGCTCACACTAAGCACTGAAGTTAAATTAATAATGTTTTTTATGACACAGTCATATGAAATCAACTGAACTCCTTTGTTTTCTTTCATCTGAGCAGGGTTTCCAGTTTCCAAACCTCATATAATCTCCCAGCTGGAACAAGGGGACGAGCCATGGGTCCCAGACCTCCAGGGTTCAGAGGAAAGAGAGATCCTGAGAGTTCCTTGCACAGGTGAGGAAAGATTAAACCAACTCAGAATCTGTAAGTGCCTGAAGGAAACATCTGGGATGCCCTACAAAGCCCTTGGAAGGTCTCTCAGTTCATTATTGTCCCTAGCAGGGGTCGTATCCTCAGGGTAAATATAGCTCATGGCTTCCTGTAGACCCTAGCAGACACCAGGCAATAGCTTCCTCCCTTCCCCCTGTGAATTTGGATGGGATGTGAAGGCTGAATTGATCCCCGCCTCTCTCCTGTTTAGGGAAGAGTTTGGGGGAGTTCAGTTCTTGTTTTTATTTGACCTCTCTCAAGCACTTGTTTTGGTTTGGCCTTCCCCTCTCTATCCCTGTTTGAGGTTTCTGTCTCTATCACAGCAGGTGACGCAATGGTATGTGAGAAAGAGGAGGAGAATTCTCAGCAGGAAAATGTTGAGCAAGTGGCTAAACACAGAGAATTATCGCAAAGATCGAAAAGGAATGTGTCGAAGAGTCATAAGCAGGGAAAATCCTGTGAGATTCAGCACATACCAGAAAGAGAGCAAGGAAACCGGCCAGAGGAGAAAGTGGGTAAATTTATTTCCTGTCGGGGAACTCAGAAGAGCGTCAAGGAAACCACAACCCAACAGGAAATCCTGAACGGAAAGAGGAAAAATACATGCACTGAGTGTGGAAAAACCTTCACTTACAGATCAAATCTTGTTGTTCATAAGAGACTCCACACAGGGGAGAGGCCCTATGAATGCAGTGAGTGTGGGAAAACCTTCACTAGCAGCTCAAGCCTTTCTAAACATCAGAGAATCCACACAGGGAACAGGCCCTATGAATGCAGTGAGTGTGGGAAAACCTTCAATTGCAGCTCAAACCTTCTTACTCATCAGAGAATCCACACAGGGGAGAGGCCCTATGAATGCCGTGAATGTGGGAAAACCTTCAATCGCAGCTCAGGCCTTTATCAACATCAGAGTATCCACACAGGAGAGAGGCCGTATGAATGCAGTGAGTGTGGAAAAAGCTTCACTCAAAGATCAGCCCTTTCTAAACATCAGCGAATCCACACACGGGAGAGGCCCTATGAATGCAGTGAGTGTGGGAAAACCTTCTCTTGGCAATCAGCCCATATTAGCCATCAGAGAATCTGCAAGGGAGATCAATGCCATAAAAACCTCTAGAGCAGGGGTTGGCAACCTTTCAGAAGCGGTGTGCCGAGTCTTCATTTATTCACTCTAATTTAAGGTTTCGCGTGCCGGTAATACATTTTGATGTTTTTTAGAAGGTCTCTCTCTACAAGTCTATATATTATATAACTAAACTAATGTTGTATTGTAAAATAAACAAGGTTTTCAAAATGTTTAAGAAGCTTCATTTAAAATTAAATTAAAATGTTGATCTTATGGCACCGGCCCGCTCAGCCCGCTGCTGGTCTGGGGTTCTGTTCACTTAGGCCGGCAGTGGGCTGAGCGGGGCCTGCGGCCAGGACCCCAGCTGGGAAGGGTCTGTCAGCCAGAACCCCAGACCGGCAGCGGGCTGTGCGGCTCAGCCCACTGCCACTCAGGGGTTCCATCCGCTGGCTCCTGCCAGCCGGGATCCCGGCTGCCGGACCCGCTCAGCCCGCTGCTGGTGTGGAGTCCCGGGCCCTGCCCACATATAGTGGGTACTCTGGTTCTGGCCCATTCTCTTACCCTCTCTGCACTGAGCTGAGGGTGGAAGTGGACCGAGCACAGGGCTGGGGGTGAAGGGTCTGGCCAGGAGCTAGAATGAGGGAGGGGGCTCAGGGTTGGGGCAGGAGGTTTGGGTGTGGGGGCACTTACCTGGGGAGCTCCCATTTGGCATGAGGGGTGCAGGTGGGAATGTGTGCGGAGGGGTGCAGGAGCTCCTGTTTGGTGCTCAGGGTGGGGGTGAGGATGTGCGGGGTGCATGGGATGTGGGGAGGCTGGGGTCGTGGTGGGGTGAAGGAGTCAACAGGGGGCTGGGTGGTACAGGGCTCAGGGCAGGGGCCTGGGTGGGGCGGGTCAGGGCTCCGGGCAGAGGGCTGGGTGACTGCCCCCCCGAACCCCCATCCTCCCTGCTCCTTGTCCCTACTACCCCCTCCTGGGACCCCACTCCCTATCTAAGCCTCTCTGCCCCATGTCCCCTGACTGCCCCCCTAGGACCCTACCCCCTGCCTCTCCCCTGACTGCCCCAACCCTTATCCACACCCCCGCACCCAGACAGAACCCCCCCAGACTCCCATGCCTATCCAACTGCTCCCCGCCCCCTGACAGGACCCCCAGAACTCTGGACCCATACAACCCCCCCCAGCTCCTTGTTCTCTGACCCCCCCCCAGAAACCCCCCCACCCTAACTGTGCTCCCAGGACCCTCCTTGCTCCCTGTTCCCTGACTGCCCTGTCTCCTATCCTTCCCCCACCCCCTAACAGACCCCGGAACTCCCATGCCCCATCCACCCCACCTGCTCCCTGACTGCCCCCTCCAGAGACCCCCACCCCAACCACTCCCCATCCAACCCACCCTGCTTCCTGTCCCCTACACTATAGAAACCAGCTGCTATCAATTTTGGGGCCCTTTTCTAAGGCTTTCTCAGTAGCCGCTAAACCAGCTGATTTGCCTTTGAAGAACAGGGAAACAAAGGGCACCAAGAACTTATGTTTTTTGGATGAGCCAAGAAAAGGGAGTAGCATTGTCCCCCTCGGGTAGCCCCTGTTCAATTCCAGGTCAGAAAGCAAAACTCTTCTGCAAGAATATCCAAAAAATATTGTGTTTCACTTCACTTCATAAGTACAGTTGTGTGGCAATTAAATGATGACTCTAAAGTTTCATAAAAGCAAAGAACATTAAACAAAATAGTGTGGGAAATATGGATGTTTCTGAGAAAATGGCTTGGAATGAAGGAAGACAAAAATTGATGGGTCGAGAGAACAGGCCCTGTTTCCCCCTGGTTTGGAGCTTCTCTCACAACTACTGGAATAGCAAAGCTAAGCAAATGGGGTTCTATTGTTGCACAGGAGATTCAAGTGAGGCTATTTTCTCCAGATAGAATTAAATGGTCATGTCAGGAGTGGGATTTGAAACCACATCTCTATGCAGAGACCAGAACACCCAAGAGATAGGGAAAAAAAGAGTCTTAAAACTGGCACTTTAGACCAGTCCACCATCCTCCTGCTACAAAAAACATGACTTATCAACCCTAGTTTTCATTAATAGTTGATGAACTCTTTAGGGAGGTCGAGATGGCACATCTCTTTCAACTCCTAGAGACCTTCTACAGCACAGCTGAATTTTAGACACACTCACCCGGACCTAAAGTTACACATTTCCTGGAGCTCCATGAGTTCTGTGGTGTTGTAATCTCCCTGCTCGCATTTTAAGTGAACAAAAGATGGGTGCTGGCATTCTGAGAAAGTAATGGTCAACCTCAAAATCCTGCCCTGGGGGCCAGACAGTTAAGCAACCAGCACCCACAACCTCTACCATGATAGCATCCTGTCTAGGAACAACTCACTGATCAATAGCTGGGGTGTGAAATCCTCATTTCTGTGTTGTTCTATCACTGTAGTCCCCACTTTCCTATTGCTTGTCTGTATAATCTCTGGTGCTGTGATTCTTTCTGTCTGCTGTATAATTAATTTGTTGAGTGTAAACCAATTAAGGTGGTGGGCTATAATTGGTTAGATAATCATGTTACACTATGTTAGGATTGGTTAGTTACATTTCAGTAAAATGAGTGGTTAGGGTATAGCTAAGCAGAACTCCAGTTTTACTATATAGTCTGCAGTCAGTCAGGAAGTAAGGAGGGGGAGGGGAGGGGAACTGGAATTATGTTTTGCTAAGGGGGGGTGAATAGGAATAGGAACAGGGAATGGGAACAGGGACACAGGCAAGGCTCTGTGGTGTCAGAGCTGGGAAGGGGGACTCTGAGGAAGGAAATTGGAATCATTGCTTGCTGGAAGTTTTCCCCAATAAACATTGAATTGTTTGCACCTTTGAGCTTTGTGCATTGCTGCTCTCTGGTCATGCGAGAAGGACCAGGGAACGGGAGGGTGATGGGATAAACCCTCTAACAAGTACGTCTTTCAGGGTGTGAAAAACCCCAGAACCCCATGGTTAGATAGTGCTAAATGAAAGGAAAGATTGTTCTGTGAATGTAGCTATTACAGGGCTGGAAAACTCCTCCCCTCACTGTAGCAATGGTCTTCTCCACAGTGCTATAGCAGCATTTTAAGTGTAGACAGCCTCAGAGCAAGACCAGATCTGGCTCCAGTTTGGCTCTGTGGATGCTCCGGCACTAAAACAACAGTAATGACAATATACTAATGCATCTGTAGTTGGCAGGATTTGAACCTGCGTGGAGAGACCCCAGTCAATTTCTAGTCCATTGCATTAACCAGGGGTAGTTGATTATTTTATCAAGAGCCAAATTTCTTGGTGAAGGTCTAGTCACTGTCTAGACACCAGAGAAAATAATAAGAAGTATATAGAAAGATTTTGCAGTCACTATGGGCATAACTATGACAATTGTTTCGTGTTTCACTCTATATATTTGGCACCACTGCCTTTCCCTTTAGTCTTGTAGTTTACCAAGGGTAAAACGAAATATCTCTTCAGATACCAGGGAGTGTTTATGTTCATTCCTGCTAGCTACACAGGGGTTTGATGTTGCTGCTTTCAATCCTCCAGCTCCGCCGGGATAAGTAGCATTTCAGGCTGCCACTGAACAGAAGAAGGGAGATCATTTTTTGACAGGTTACGCCTCCTCTTAAAGGTGTTTGTGTGGCTGGCAGCCCTGGTACCAGGTGTCTCCTGAGGGAAGAAAGTTTCTGTGCAAAATACTAAAACTTTTGACAGAGAGGAGGGAAAGGCCAGGGCCACATGATGGGGCCAGTATGTACCACAACATGGTTCTTTTATGTGGGATGACTCTGAACACTGACTGATCTCCACTCCCTTGGATTTGAAAAGATGTTTAGTTTTGCACTTGGGAACCTGTAAGGCTGAAGCAATGTTATGGATGGTGACACTACGACTGAAGGGTTATTTAATGTTGTAAAAATTGTTAAAAACACTTAGCTTCAACTGGAACTGCCTGTTATTAAAGGCTGGTTTCCCCACGTCAGTTCCATAAGCTCTGCTAGAAACACCCTGGGTTCTCTCCTGCCTTGGTGGGAACTGGAGGGAATCGTCCCCTGCTGCCCTTGGCTCCAGGCTGGTTTTTCTGGGGAGGGGGCGTGGAATTGATTTGTTTGCTGTTGAGAAGGGAGCCGGGCCAGTTCTCAGGGAACGAGAACTCCCAGCATCTTCCCAGCCCAACCCAGGCTGCTGCCCTGTCCCAGCCTCTGTTCCCCTGGGGGCCCTGCGTGTTTGACTCTAGAGCAGGCCGGGAGCAGCAGCTGAGGCAGAGGAAAGCCTGGGCCGGGCAGATGCTAGGAGCAGAGCACCAGAGGCCTCTACTGGCTCCCTCCTCAGCAGCAAACAATCAGTCCCCACCCGCACCCCGGGACAGCAGCCTGGCACCAAGGGCAGTGCCCAGTGGGGGTTTCTCTTTTTCCTCTTCCTGGGGTGAGCAGGGACCTGGGGGTGTTTCTAGCAGAGCAGTTGGAACTGAATTGGGAACCAGCTTTTAATAACAGGCAGCTCAAGTTCAGACTAATTTTGTTACAATTTTCTTTATAATGTAAAATAATTCAAAAGTAAACAGGCAGGAATGATTGGAACTCTTTTCTCCTGGGCATAGAAAGAAACGGCTTTTTGGCTTTTCATGGTACGGGAGTCAGGTTCATTCACTGTTCAGAAGCAACATGCTCAGAAGCCTGTTGTGTTTCATTTCTTAGGTTCTGCTGCTGTCGTGTGGCCATTTCCTTCCCCTCCTTTCTGTCCAAAGCGCAGAGCCCAGTTCCTCCAGGGGGAGAAGGACATATTTCTAAGTGGCCCCTGCAAAGATTGAACTCACAATCCTGGGTTTAGCAGGGCAATGCTCAAAACACTGAACTATACATCCCCCACCACTGAGCTATGTATCCCCTTTTTTTTGCTATATGTCCATCTTTCTTCTTTCCTTCCTCAACAGCCCCCTTCCTTGGGGAGCCCTTTCCTGGGGTCTGGGTGGGGAACAGCCATTTCTGAGGATTAATTTCACACCATATTTGGTGTTGATATATAGATTTTACAGACAGATTAGATCATTAGGTACCTCTGCTCTGACCTGATTCAGAACAGAATCCAGAGAATTTTATCCAGTGACTCCTACAACCACCCCAAGATCTTCTGGCTGAACGAGGAGGGTTCATTCAGAAAGTCATCGTGTTTGGATGTAAAGGTGGGAAATGATGGGGAAATTGGCCCCTCTTTCAAGTTTAAATGTTGTAACTTCTACATCTAGACCGGGGTGGCCAACCTGAGCCTGAGAAGGAGCCAGAATTTCCCAATGTAACTGCCAAACGTGCACCTTTGTATGCAACTGCTGAGTCAGTTGTGAACCTTCCCATCATTATCATTATCCCTTCAAAATGATGATGGTGATGGACACTTGGCTCGATATCCCAGTGTGCCCTGGACATCTACAGGTTGCATTAGCCAATCCAACCATTCGGCACTTGCAGATGGGCACCTCTGTATTGTGCCTGAGTCTTGTACAGCTATGAAAGTCTGATAGATGCCAATATTTTCCCATCTTTTTAACCTGCACTAATACCAGGCCAGGCCAGGGCTGGGAAGAGAGAGAGAGCAGCAGGTTTCCCCTATTGTGGCCATCTCGCTTTTTCTTGACTAGCTTCACCTCTGCACCAACCTGCACTTTTCCTATGTGAGCCTGGCTAGCTCAGTTGGCGGAGCCTCAGACTTTTAATCTGAGGGTCCAGGGTTCAAGTCCCTGGTCAGGTGATAAACTTCTCACTATGATTGTAAAAATCTGACTTTCTGGAGTCTTCTTTGGTGTTACTCTTTCTCTTCAGGATTTTCCTTTCCTAAGAAGGGCCTTTGTGGGGGGGGGATTGAAGGAACAACTCCTTGACATCCCCTCTGTCCTTGTAGCCTGGAGGAATAAAAGCCTCTGGGCATAGAGCATGTTCCTTCCCTGCACACACACACACAGAATATCCCTAAGGAATTAGAATCACCTGCTGCCTTCCCTTGTCCTGCTGGATCCCCAAATGAAGATGCTCTTCAGC
Organism: Cuora mccordi; assembly: GCA_003846335.1. Classification (NCBI taxonomy): domain Eukaryota; kingdom Metazoa; phylum Chordata; order Testudines; family Geoemydidae; genus Cuora; species Cuora mccordi. The sequence goes on from RQSS01113570.1 coordinate 18,804, forward strand.
CCAAACCCATGTCCCCTCTACTCCCAGTGCCCCTCAGTCCCTCCTATGCTCACTGCTCCTCACTCCCAACTGGAGCCTTCTCCTCAATCCCAACCCACAGCCCCCTCCTCCTCACACTGCTCCTCAATCCCAACCCACAGCTCCCTCCTTCCCTCCAGCAGCAGGTGCTTCAGACCCCCTCAGGAAGATTTTCTTGCAAGGTTTCGTGTATGAGTCTGCATGTGGATTTTACAGTATGTTGGAAATAGGTTGGGTTGCTTGCCGAAATGATCACTTGTGGCTGGTGTTGGATTCCCAGTCTCCTTGTTATTGGGGCAGGAGAAACAAAGGGTTGTTATCCTTGATGTGTGAATCAAGGACTCAACCCTGGGTGCAAACTAAATGAGCTGCCCACAGATTCTGGCAGCCACAATAAGCATTTGGTGCAAGAGCTCAGACCTGTCCCTGTCCCAGAGGGTGGGGGTCATCCGTGTGGGGCTTGGACCACTGACCTATCAGCTCTTAACTCCCAAACTTTCAGTAACTCTATTATCAGTGCCTGCGAGTGTAATTTAAATCATAAGAAAAACCACACTGGGCTAGACCAAAGGTTCATCTAGCTCTGTATTTGTCTTCTGACAGTAGCCAATACCAGGTGTTCTAAAAGCATCTTAACAAGGCACCACTGGGAGTTGAACCCAGCATCTCCTGTTTACAAAACAGGTACTTTAACCAGCTAAACCAGGGTGCCTGTCTGTGACTAAGATACAGCATCTGCTCACACCTGACTCCCTGCATCCCCACCTGGGCCCCACAAAGCAGAGCAGCAGGTGAGGTTTTTCTTGCAAGCTCTGTGTGTGTGTGTGAATCTTTGGCCAGGTCTGCACTACAAAGTTATTTCAGCAGAATTATATTGCTCAGGTGTGTGAAAAACACACTATGCTCCCTCAGTTGGCACTGCAATGCCACATCTGGTGACAAAACTGCCCTGTTTTGGTGACCAAATAAAACCACTTTGATGAGCTTTTTGCAGCAAACTTAAAGTGACAGAGTGTCAGTGTAGATGCTGCTGTTCATTATATCACCATAACTGGCCTCCTCCAGTATCCCACAATGCCCGCCGTGAACTCGCGTGCCCTGCATTCCTGCTACAGAGCCATGGGCCCCTCCCCTTTCATCGCTCTGGGAAGTTCTCACAGCTGAGCCTGCTGCTCTGCTGCGGCAGCCAGGAGCAAATCACTGCCGTGGATGCTGCTCTCTCCCGCCCGGGGACACTGAGCCCCACTCCCTGTGCATGCGAACCACTGGAAAACACAGAAAACCCCAAGAAAATCCCCCACTTCGTCACAGAGCCCAGCACACCTCTCCTCCTCTGGGCACCTAGAGCAGAGGCGGCTGGTGCTGACGGCTCCAAGGGAAGGCTTAAAAGCCACAGAACAACTGAGGTCAGGGCCAGAGGAGGGCAGGACCATGCCTGTGTGTGGCCTGCAGATGGCACAAACACACCCAGCCAGCCTGCTCCCTGCCATGCCAAACCCCACTGAAGGCCACCCGCTGACCAGCATGTGGGGAGGCTGCTGATGCTTTGTGGCCAACATCAGAAGATGGTAGGAAAGCAGGGCCAGCCCCCCTGGTGGTGCCTCTTACTGTTCCCACTCTCCATGCTCACTTTGGCAGTGGGGCAGGAGATTTTTCCCCAGCTGGCGAGAAGCAGAGAAACACCCAGGCTCCATGTAGCAAACCCCCTCAAGCACAGGGACAGGTGCACATTTGGAAGAGGGAAACTGCTCCACACACTAGCCCGTGCAGCTGCCCATTTTCTCTGGCAAGTCAGGAAGGGTAAAGGTGAGACTGGAAGCACCTGGGGCTCATGTCCCAGCCTTTGTGACACCCAACCCCCAACTCCTTCCTGGGGCTCTAGCTGAAGCCAGAGCATTGGCCTGAGCGGCCAAGAAGAGGTTCCAGCCCTGAAGGGAGCAGGACGTTCAGCCCAAAGGTAAAACTGCACAAGCACAACGGGACTCGAATCCTCAATCGCCTGATCCGAAGTCAGACGCCTTATCCATTAGGCCACGTGGTCACACAGAAAAAGGCCCTCCAGGCACTTCTTTGGGAAAGGCAGACACTGACACCTCCGACAAAGTAGGAATTCACCCACGAAAACTCATGCTCCAACACGTTTGTTAGTCTATAAGGTGCCACACGACTCTTTGCTGCTTTTGCAGACACTGTGTTTCTCGGGTCAGCTACTGAGGGGGGCTGAGACTCTCTGGGCACAAGAAGTCGAGTTCCCAGTGACACGTGAGACTTAATTCTCTGGAGCCAGGTGCAGGGCTTTGGCAGGGAGGCTCAGGCATGGGGGATTGGGGTGCAGCGGACGGACCGGCTGTCTAGGTGAGGAGATTTAGTCTCACTGAGGAGGAGGAGGAGGAATCCTGCTGACAGGCAGTGGCCAGGGCCGGTGCAACCACTAGGCAAACTAGTCGGCCGCCCAGGGTGCCAAGTGGTTGGGGGCACCATAAATCGCACTCAGGGGAGGCAGTGGAGTGGAGGTGAGCTGGGGCAGGGGGCTGGGAGGTGCGGGGGGAGGGCTGCCTGCAGCAAGCAATGGGGGGGGGCGTGCAGGGGAACCGCTCCCCGTCCCAGCTCACCTCTGCTCCGTCTTCTCCCCTGAGCACGCCGCCCCCGCTCTGATTCTCCTCCCCTCCCAGGCTTGCAGCACTAAACAGCTGATTGGCACCGCAAGCCTGGGAGGCGGGAGAAGTGGAGCGGCGCCGGCGAGCTCAGGGGAGAAGGCGGAGCGGAGGTGAGCTGGGGTGGGGAGCTGCTGCAGGGGGGGCTGCCCGGCTCTTCCCCATGGCCCCCACCCCTGCACTCACTGCCTGGTAAGTGGAGTGACCCAGCCCCAGCCTGGTCCACTCCCCTGGCTCCCAGCCACGCTGCTGGCGAGTGCTGTGGGGCGGTTCCCCCCTCCCCCCAAGCTTGGGAGCCAGGGGGGCAGAGCAGGCTGGGGCCCCAGGCCTCCATGGGGGGAAGCAGAGGGGGGCTGGTCCCAGGACTCCGTGGGGGACAGGGGGCTGGCTACTTCCTGCGGGAAGTGGAGTGACCCGGCCGCAGCCTGCTCTGCTCCCCTGGCTCCCAGGCTTGTGTTGGTGTTGGCTGGATTTGTGCTGGTGTTTGTGTATATTAAGCATACGTGTGTGTGTGGGGGGGGGCTGGATTCATGCGTATGTTTGCATATGTTTGCAATTGTGTGTGTGTGCATGTGCATGCTCTGCTGCCCTCTGCCGGCGCGACAACCGTTTCTCCGTATGTCACAGCCCCCATACCGTCGACCCCGGTGGTGATTTCCCCATCTTACAAAGGTTGGCTGGCCTGATCCTTCTTCCCTCTGTGGAGTGTGGCAGGGGCTGCAGCTCAACCCCTGTGGGGCAGGAGTGCCAAGGTGCGGCATGCTGGGCTCCAATGCACCTGGAGAGCAGCTCAGATGAGGTGGGGCAGGGCGTGTGGTGTCCGTTCTGCATTGCCTGGTGCTGGGCCACTGCACAACCCCCAGCCACGCCGCACAGTGAGCCCCAAGAGGGAGTGGGGAACCAAGCACATGATCCTGCATGAGGGGATCATTCTCATTGGTAGCCGTCCAGTGGCAGTGAGTTCCACAGGCCTTGGCACATGCTGTGTGGGGCAGGAGGTCCTTGTATTTGAAGCAGTGGGAGTGAACTGTGTGCAGTTGTATCGCTGAGCATGATTGTGAATATTATGATGTGTATGTGTGGGGGGGTGATTGTGAGTGTGGCTGGGGGGTGATTGTTGGTCTCTTTGGGGGTTGGGCTAGCATGTCCCTCTGAGTGTGTGGTGTGTGAGTGTTCTTGGGATTGTGTGAGTCCCTTTGTGCGTCTGTGTGTGTGTGTCTCTTGCTGCAGGATACAAAATCCTGCAAAGCCATTGCCTACTGGTTAGCCCAGCAACACACTGATACAAACAGTGTCACAGACGCGCACACACACACAGAGCGGGCCTCAGTCCCACCAGCAGGGGGCAGCAGGGACACACACGTCTCTCCTGGGCCAGCTTGGACAATTTCCCATCAGGACCCGGCACAGTGCTGGTGCCCCCACACGGGGGTGGGCAGTGACTGGGCGGAGTGGGGGGCAGATGTGCTGGATTCAGAAGGAAGCACTTTGGGAAAATCAGTCAAGGCCCTTAGCAGAGCTGGGACATGGACCCCGTGACCCCTGCACCACCCTGGGAGGGGAGTGGGGTCTAGTGGTCAGAGCAGGGAGGGGGCTGGGCACCAGGACCCCTGGGTTCTATCCTGGCCCTGGGAGTGGAGGGGGTCTAGAGCAGGGGGATTGGGAGCCAGGACTCCTGGGTTCCATAGGGGAGACTGTTTTTTTCGTGTGCTTCCCTCCCTAGAGATCCCAGCCCAGCCTCCTAGTGGAGACTGAGCAGAAGTGGGGGGAGTTGTTCTCCCACTTTGGACTTATGATTCAAACCCCTCCCACAGGGGCTGTGACATCATGAAATCTGCCCCCCTCCCCCCAACACAGAGAAAACTGGTGGGATTCTGTCCACACACAGAGAATTCTCTCTGCCGGGCTCCTGCGGTTCCTCTCGCTGCTCTCCCTACTGCCGCCAGACACTGCTCATCTGCATAGCCCCGCCCATGGACATGTGACACCTTCTGTCCTGCTGGTTTCAAGTGAGTGAGTTGCCCTCGGGGAGTGAGCAGGTCACAGCAGGTCACAGCCCCAGCCAGGGCCGGCTCCAGGCACCAGCTCAGCAAGCAGGTGCTTGGGGCAGCCCAGGGGAAGGGGCGGCATGTCGGGCTCTTTGGCAGCAATTCGGCAGCGGGTCCCTCGGTCCCTCTCGGAGGAAAGGACCTGCCACCGAATTGCTGCCGAAGAAGAAGGCGGCGCAGTGGAGCTGCCGCCAATTGTGATCACGGATTTTTTTTTTTCCTGCCGCTTGGGGCGGCAAAAACCCTGGAGCCGGCCCTGGCCCCAGCACACTTCACAGCCCATCACAGCCAGGGGCAGGGAATGACGGGATGGGAGGAAGATGGGGAGAGAGACCCAGCCCCATAGACCTATAGGGTCAGTGGGATATGGGGGGGCAGGAGAGGAGATGGCGGGGGAAAGACCCATCTCCTTAGATCCCCAGAGGCAGGAAATGAGGGGAGAAGGGGGGTTGGCAGAGACCCAGCCCGGGGTGCAGGGAAAGGGGGTGGTTTGGAGGTAACTGGGGAGGAGAAGAGACACAGGGCAGGACACATGTTGGGACAGGGAAACTGACTCACTCCGAATACATGCAGAACAGGGCAGGGCGGAGGCAGATCATGCTGGTCCCAGGGTAATTTCGGGGGTTCTGATTCCCCACTCAGCCGGGGGGCTCCCCTCTGGGCTGAGGAGCCCTGGGGTAGGGCGGGTGCAGGGGCTGGGTGTGTGTGTCAGGCTGGGGGAGCTGCCTGGGCAGAGGGGCTGGAACTGGGGGGGCTGAGCCACGTAAATTATCCCGATCTAAGCGCCATTGTAGAGAACGCTACGTTGGCACAGCGCTTCCTGGCAGCCAGAGACTGCGCTTTCTACACCTGCTCCTGTGGATGTGGCCTCTCTCCTGATTGCTGAGGAAAGGAACCTTTCCAGGAAATGGCCACAGCTTCTGGGAATCTGCATGTGGTTGTAAACAGCATTTGGCTCCTGGCACACAAGGCAACTTAAAAGCTGAGCACCCAGGGTGAAGCTTGGACCCTGGACCCTCAGATTAAGAGCCTGATGTTCTATCAACTGAGCTACCAGAGCTTATTGAGGCCATCTTCACCGTTCAGCACACGAGCGAGCAGGCAGGCAAACGCGAGGCAAAAAAAGTCCCAGGAACCCCTCCTCTTTTTCTGCACAGCCACTGCCTGTCAGCAGAATTCCTCCTCCTCCTCCCTCCTGTGCCTCAGTGCGACTAAATCTCCACACCTAGACAGCCGGTCCGTCCGCTGCACCCCAATCCCCCAGGCCTGAGCCTCCCTGTCAAAACCCTGCACCTGGCTCCATAGAAGTACGTCTCACATCTCGCTGGGAACTCGACTTCTTGTGCCCAGAGAGTCTCAGCCCCCGTCAATAGATAACCAAAGAAACACAGTGTCCACCTTTTCCAAAGATACGCATGATATAGGTAT
>RQSS01113581.1:0-43500 GCA_003846335.1 Cuora mccordi
CATCTGGCTTTGACCACTCTTGGGAGATAGGACACTTGACAGGATGGACCATTGGTCTGACTCAGTACGGTTGTTCTTATGTTTTATGTACAGAAATGAGGCTCTTACAAAGCAGACATTGGGGGAGGGGCTCTAAATTTAAATCAGTGTTAGAGAAAAATATGTTCAAACACAGTGAGACTCGATGTACGGAGGAAATAACACGTGATCCCCATCTCCTTCCCCAAAGCCTTAGGTGGGGATTAGCTGCCAACAGCTGCGGCTGCTGCTCTGAGGGGAGCGGTATAAGTTATCTGCCTGAGGGTGCAGCCCACCAGCTGGTTCTCCTGGGGCAGACGGTGAGTGGGTGGGCAGGAATGGTGCATCAGCTGGAGTATGAAATATGAACAGGGATCTAAAGACTCTACACTGGCCTCCAGTGGGGATTGAGGATGCTGAGGCAGTGGAATTTCAGCATCAGAGTCATCAAGATTCAAAGCTGCTTGGGGGTGGAGAGGAGGGGGATGACTCCACTGGATTTTTAGTGCATCCCCCTAGCTGCTGGCCCATGACAGCCTGGCTTTGTCATTGCTCTGTGGTTCTCCTGTTGCTCATTTCCAGCTTCTGGAAAACAATGGCTGGGGACACCATCCCTGCCCATCCTGGCTGATAGCCATCGATTAACCTATCCTCTGTGCACTTCTCTAGTTCTTTTTTGAACTCTGTTCTAGTCTTGGCTTTCACAACATCTTCTGGTAAAGGGTTCCCCAGGTTAACTGTGCGTTGTGTGAATAAATACTTCATTTCAAAGGTGTAGTCTATTCATTTCATTTGGTGACTCCTCCTAGTTCTTGTGTTATGAGAAGGAGTAAATAACACTCCCTTCCTTGGTCCTTTGAAAGATGATATGTGAGCCCCCACCTCCCTGCCCTACCTCTCATGTCCAGGGAACAACAGGGATATAACAACATGGCAAACAACAAGGTTCAAAGTCAATGCACCTGGGAGAAGTATCTGCTGTTTCATTCCTTACATTCCTGTCCCATTTCCTTTCCCTCCTTTCTGTTAAAAGCTTTTGTGTTTTGCACAGAAACATTATTTCCACAGGAGACACCCAGGAGTGGGGGCTGCATTCCTGTGCCAAACAATCACTAGAAGGAGGCAGACAAAGGCCTTTAAGATGAGGTGTCCATCACTGTCAAAATATCATCTCCCTCCTTCAGCTCATTGGCAGCCTGAATTTCTTCCTTATCCTACCAGAGTCTTTTCTGGACTCAGCACTATCCAGCCCCTCTGTATGTAGTGGGCAAAAACCACAAACCTTGTCTTTAAAACAAGCCATCCCCTTCCTTCTTAGGGAAGATTTTTCTATGATTGAAGTTGAGCTTCAGTTCCCCTCTCCTAGGGGCAGGTTGGGTGTGGGGCCAGCTCCCAATGAGATCTGTTTTCATCTTTGCACCCTAACTCTGCTCCCAGCTGTCAGGAGGCTTCCAGCCCATCCACCCTGCTTACTAGCTCCATAGTCACGTGTAACCCCCTTTGCCAGCACACGTAGCCTGCAGGAAAGCTGCTCCCGCCAGCTGTGTTGGTGGTATAGTGGTGAGCATAGCTGCCTTCCAAACAGTTGACCTGGCTTCAATTCCCAGCCAATGCAATAATGGCTTTTCTCTTTTGTTGGTTCCTTGTCTGGAAGTGGTTTAATTTCAGTCACATTGTGTTACAATCACATTATCCATAGAATGAGACAATAAATGTGTCAAAGCCCAGCAGGTCACACAGGAGGGAGGAATACAAGGGGCTGGAATGTGTCATCTGAGAAGACAGAACACTTGGAAACCTGCATCTCCCATCCCCTGGCTTCTGTGTGATGATACCAGCTGCGTGAGCTGTTTGTACCATGTTCCTGCATGATGGGGAAATAAAGTTTTGAGTCAGTTTTTGCTCCTACAGATTCCTTTGCTGTTACAATTATATTGATATGAACAAAAGGGAAGCAAAAAAACAACAAAAAACCCACCCAACTTGCAATACAGTTAGGGAAAGAGAAGATCGGGATAAGCCAAACATTTCAAAATAAAAATTAATACTAAAATGGGAGCCGGAAGAGAGAGATCAGGTATGTGGAGAGCCCCTTGATATTTGAAACCTACAACTACCCAGCTTTCTGAACACCTGTGAGGAGCAAGATGGAGTTGGGACATCTTCAATCATTGATTGTCTCTCTGTGTTCTCTGTCTCTTTCTTCTCCCCCCATTCTTCTTCTCCAGTGTCTCTGCCTTTCTCTTCTTGCTCCCTCTCCCCCTGCCCTTTCCCAGGAACTCACAGTCTACAGCATTCAGGAAAAGCCAGAGTTTCATAGATTCATAGACTCTAGGACGGGAAGGGACCTCGAGAGGTCATTGAGTCCAGTCCCCTTCCCACATGGCAGGACCAAATACTGTCTACACCATCCCTGATAGATATTTAAATATTTTACTGGCTGCAGCCACAAAGCGAGAAAAATTACACTTCTGGTTCAGAGGCAGTGCACACATACAAGAATCAATGGGCTTTTAATTCCTTAGGTTCTGCCACCATATGCTGCTTCCATTTCATTTCAATCTTTCCCTAAGATTTCTCATTGTGCACAGCAACATTACACCCTTGGGAGAGAGTGGACCAGAGGCTGCATTAATTTAACCTACAAAAACCAAACAAACAGAAATGTAGATTAGATTAGAATAGAAATGTACTCTCCAGGTTCCTCCAGCCCAGGAGTTGGCAGCCTTTCAGAAGTGGTGTGCTAAGTCTTCATTTATTCACTCTAATTTAAGGTTTTGCGTGCCGGTAATACATTTTAATGTTTTTTAGAAGGTCTCTCTCTCTACAAGTCTATATATTATATAACTAAACTAGTGTATTGTAAAATAAACAAGGTTTTCAAAATGTTTAAGAAGCTTCATTTAAAATTAAATGTTGATCTTACGCCGCTGGCCCGCTCAGCCTGCTGCTGGTCTGGGGTTCTGTTCATCTAAGCTGGCAATGGGCTGAGTGGGGCATGAGGCCAGGACCCCAGCTGGGAAGGGTCTGGCAGCCAGAACCCCAGACCGGCAGCGGTTCAGCCCACTGCAGCTCAGGGGTTCCATCCTCCGGCTCCTGCCAGCCGGGATCCTGGCTGCCGGACCCGCTCAGCCCACTGTCGGTCTGGGGTCCCGGCCCTGCCCACATACAGTGGGTACCTACCTTCTCCCTGGTTCTGGCCCATTCTCTTCTTCTTTCTGCACTGAGCTGAGGGTGGGACCGAGCACAGGGCTGGGGGTGAAGGGTCTGGCCAGGAGCTAGAATAAGGGAGGGGGCTCAGGGTTGAGCCAGGAGGTTTGGGTGTGGGGGCATTTGGCGTGAGGGGTGCCGGTGGGAATGTGTGCGGAGGGGTGCAGGAGCTCCTGTTTGGTGCTCAGGGTGGGGGTGAGGATGTGCAGGGTGCATGGGATGTGGGGAGGCTGGGGATGTGGGGGGTGCAAGAGTCAGGGCTGGGGGCAAGTGAGGGGGTGCAGGTGTCAGAGTAGGGGGGCTGGGTATGTGTGGGGGTGCCAGAGTCAGGGCTGGGGACGTGGGGGGGTGAAGGAGTCAACAGAGGGCTGGGTGGTACAGGGCTCAGGGCAGGGGCCTGGGCGGGGTGTAGGGGTGCAAGGCTCAGGACAGGGGCCTGGGAGGTGTAGGGGGGGTCAGGGCTCCGGGCAGAGGGCTGGGTGACTGCCCCCCCCAGAAGCCCCATCCTCCCCGATCCTTGTCCCGACTACCCCCTCCTGGGACCCCACCCCCTATCTAAGCCTCCCTGCCCCGTGTCCCCTGACTGCCCCCCTAGGACCCTACCCCCTACCTGTCCCCTGACTGCCCCAACCCTTATCCACACCCCCGCACCCAGACAGAACCCCCCAGATTCCCATGCCTATCTAACCGCTCCCCGCCCCCTGACAGGACCCCCAGAACTCTGGACCCATACAACCCGCCCCAGCTCCTTGTTCTCTGACCCCCCCCCGAGATCCTCCCACCCTAACTGTGCCCCCAGGACCCTGTTCCCTGCCTGCCCTGTCTCCTATCCACCCCCCACCCCCTAACAGACCCCGGGACTCCCATGCCCCATCCACCCCCCCGCTCCCTGACTGCCCCCTCCAGAGACCCCCGCCCCAACCACCCCCCTGGGATCCCACCCCCCATCCAACCCACCCTGCTCCCTGTCCCCTGATTGCCCCCTGCTTACCCCAACGCCCCCCAGCCCCAGACCTCTTACCATGAGGCTTCCCGCTCATTCGGAGCCCTGCCGCCGCGCACGCAGCTCCGCCCCGCCCCTCCAAGTGCTGTGCGCAAGGTGGCAGGGCGCCGGATGAGCGGGGAGCTTCTTTCACTCCCCGCAGAGCCAAACGCTGCCCCGCGGGAGTGCGGAGCCCCGGCCCCCAGAGCGCTGTGTGCGCGGCGGCAGGGCTCCGGGGGAAGGCGGGGGAGGGGCCAGCGGGTTGTCGCGCCGGCAGGATTTTTAATGGCACACTGGAGTCCCGGCAGGCCGCAGCGTGCCATTAAAAATTGGCTCGCGTGCCATCGGTTGCCGACCCCTGCTACAGCCCAACCTTCTGCTGATGCACCTCAATGCCCGGCTATAAAGGGTTTGAAGCTTTCATTGCTTAAGTTCCAGGACACTGAGGGATTTCAGCTCCCCTTTGTCCAGAGGAAACCTTCACCCCACTCCCAGCCAGGTTCTTGTCCATGGGATCACTGTAGGGGGCTGGGTCCCTGTTTGTCTGGCCTCTCTATCTAGGACAAGCCAGGGCGCCTCTACAGAAATCCATGGCACACCCACATCTTGAACACTGCCTGCAGATGTGGTCACCCCACCTGATAAAAGATATATTGTAATTGGAAAAGGTTCAGAAAAGGGCAACAAAAATGGTTAGGGGTATGGAGTAGCTTTCATATGACGAGTGATTAATAAGACTGAGACTTTTCAGCTTGGAAAAGAGATGATAGAGGTCTATAAAGCAATGATTGGGTTGGAGACAGTAAATTAGGAAGTGTTATTTACTCCTCTAGGCACAAGAGCTAGGGGTCACCAAATGAAATGAAGAGGCAGCAGGTTTAAACCAAACAAAAGGAAATATTTCTTCACATAACACACAGTCAACCTGTGGCACCCTGGGGCACCTAGGATCGGCCACTGTAAGAAGACAGGATACTAGGCTAGATGGACCGTTGATCTGACCCAGTGTGGCCATTCTTATGTTGTGTACTTGGGTGTATGAACACCCAGGGCCCTCTGTGGAGCTGCCCTTCTCCTTCTATGCTCTCATGTTTCGTTGACTCCAGCCTTTTTTTCTATTCATCATCAGCATCATTGTAAACAAGCTGCCCTCACCTCCTGTCCCCTCCAAGAGCCAGTGTCCCCTGTCTTGTGTAAATCACTGACCTCTCTCAGCACTGACTGCCCCTCCATGTCCTTGTCCCTCCCTCTGTGCTGATGGGACCCTTCTCTCCAGTCCTTCCTCATCAAGCAGCTCAGGGATGGGAATCTTAGAGTCACCATGGGGCTTTAGGAGCAGAAACCCCCACAGAGCTTCCATGCAATTGGCACTTTGCCCTCACTGCTCAGGACTGTAACTTGTGCAGGGAGACTGGCTGGGCCACATGCCAGCTGGGCATGAGCAAAGCAGCAGGGGTGAAAGGCAAACGTGGGGAGTGAACCCAGGGCCTTATACGTGCGAAGCAGGCACTGTACCACTGAGCCACATCCCCAGACAGGCCTTCTTTGCTGACTGTTACGCTCAGAGCCTGCCTCTTTCCAACGCATCCAATGGCTTATAAGCTTCATGGGAAACCCTTTCCCCCCAGTCATGCTCTCGTGCAGGTTGCTGGTTCTTAGGGGTCACTTTGCAGCAGGGCCAGATTCGATGTGTGGGGCGGAGAGAGTGTGCGCGCCCTGGACTCAAGGTTAGCTCAAAAAAAAAAAAAGGCAAGGGAAAAACTGCTGGCTGGGAGCTAAACATGCAGGACAATGGGTTGGGATTCTTCTACGCTCAGATTTGTTATGTAGCTGGCAGTCTCCCAAATGATGGTCTGTTCCTTCCCTCAAAATGCCGGCTAAGCCTCTCCTTTTCAATTTAAAGCTCCATGAAAGGAAAAAGATAATGAGGAAGAAAGCATAGAAGCTATGGATGTAGTTAAGAAAGGACTTGGAGAGATAAAAGACCAAAGGAAGGAAAGTATCAACATTTCTGCCTGGTTTTAAACCAGGGATCTTTTGCAAGTTAGGCAAATGTGATAACCACTACACTATAGAAACCAGTTGCTGTCAATTTTGGGGCCCTTTTCTAAGGCTTTCTCAGTAGCTGCTACACCACCTGATTTGCCTTTGAAGAACAGGGAAACAAAGGGCACCAAGAACTTATGTTTTTTGGATGAGCCAAGACAAGGGAGCAGCATTGTCCCCCTCGGGCAGCCCCTGTTCAATTCCAGGTCAGAAAGCAAAACTCTTCTGCAAGAATATCCAAAAAATATTGTGTTTCACTTCACTTCATAAGTACAGTTGTGTGGCAATTAAATGATGACGCTAAAGTTTCATAAAAGCAAAGAACATTACACAAAATAGTGTGGGAAATACGGATGTATCTGAGAAAATGGCTTGGAATGAAGGAAGACAAAAATTGATGGGTCGAGAGAACAGGCCCTGTTTCCCCCTGGTTTGGAGCTTCTCTCACAACTACTGGAATAGCAAAGCTAAGCAAATGGGGTTCTATTGTTGCACAGGAGATTCAAGTGAGGCTATTTTCTCCAGATAGAATTAAATGGTCATGTCAGGAGTGGGATTTGAAACCACATCTCTATGCAGAGACCAGAACACCCAAGAGATAGGGAAAAAAGAGTCTTAAAACTGGCACTTTAGACCAGTCCACCATCCTCCTGCTACAAAAAACATGACTTATCAACCCTAGTTTTCATTAATAATTGATTAACTCTTTAGGGAGGTCGAGATGGCACATTTCTTTCAACTCCTAGAGACCTTCTACAGCACAGCTGAATTTTAGACACACTCACCTGGACCTAAAGTTACACATTTCCTGGAGCTCCATGAGTTCTGTGGTGTTGTAATCTCCCTGCTCGCATTTTAAGTGAACAAAAGATGGGTGCTGGCATTCTAAGAAAGTAATGGTGAACCTCAAAATCCTGCCCTGGGGGCCAGACAGTTAAGCAACCAGCACCCACAACCTCTACCATGATAGCATCCTGTCTAGGAACAACTCACTGATCAATAGCTGGGGTGTGAAATCCTCATTTCTGTGTTGTTCAATCACTGTAGTCCCCATTTTCCTACTGCTTGTCTGTATAATCTCTGTCTGGTGCTGTGATTCTTTCTGTCTGCTGTATAATTAATTTGTTGAGTGTAAACCAATTAAGGTGGTGGGCTATAATTGGTTAGATAATCATGTTACACTATGTTAGGATTGGTTAGTTACATTTCAGTAAAATGAGTGGTTAGGGTATAGCTAAGCAGAACTCAAGTTTTACTATATAGTCTGCAGTCAGTCAGGAAGTAAGGGGGGAATGGGGATGGGGGTATTGGAATTGGAATTATGTTTTGCTAAAGGGGGGAATAGGAACAGGGAATGGGAACAGGGACACAGGCAAGGCTCTGTGGTGTCAGAGCTGGGAAGGGGGACACTGAGGAAAGAAATTGGAATCATTGCTTGCTGGAAGTTTTCCCCAATAAACATTGAACTATTTGCACCTTTGAACTTTGTGTATTGCTACTCTCTGGTCATGCGAGAAGGACCAGGGAATGGGAGGGTGATAGGATATACCCTCTAACAAGTACGTCTTTCAGAGTGTGAAAAACCCCAGAACCAGTATAATTAAGCTGACCTAAGCCATGGTTAGCTAGTGCTAAATGAAAGGAAAGATTGTTCTGTGAATGTAGCTATTACAGGGATGGAAAACCCCTCCTCTCACTGTAGCAATGTTCTTCGCCACAGTGCTAGAGCAGCATTTTAAGTGTAGACAGCCTCAGAGCAAGACCAGATTTGGCTTTGTGGATGCTCCGGCACTAAGACAACAGTAATGACAATATACTAATGCATCTGTAGCTGGCAGGATTTGAACCTGTATGGAGAGACCCCAGTCAATTTCTAGTCCATTGCATTAACCAGGGGTAGTTGATTATTTTATCAAGAGCCAAATTTCTTGGTCAAGGTCTAGTCAATGTCTAGACACCAGAGAAAATAATAAGAAGAATATAGAAAGATTTTGCAGTCACTATGGACATAACTATGACGATTGTTTCGTGTTTCACTCTATATATTTGGCACCACTGCCTTTCCCTTTAGTCTTGTAGTTTACCAAGGGTAAAACTAAATATCTCTTCAGATACCAGGGAGTGTTTATGTTCATTCCTGCGAGCTACACAGGGGTTTGATGTAGCTGCTTTCAATCCTCCAGCTCTGCCGGGACAAGTAACATTTCAGGCTGTCACTGAACTGAAGAAGGGAGATCATTTTTTGACAGGTTACACCTCCTCTTAAAGGTGTTTGTCTGGCTGGCAGCCCTGGTTCCCAGGTCTCTCCTGAGGGAAGACGGTTTCTGTGCAAAATACTAAAAGTTTTAACAGAGAGGAGGGAAAGGCCAGGGCCACATGATGGGGCCAGTATGTACCACAACATGGTTCTTTTATGTGGGATGACTCTGAACACTGACTGATCTCCACTCCCTTGTGTTTGAAGAGATGTTTAGTTTTGCACTTGGGAACCTGTAAGGCTGAAGCAATTTTATGGATGGTGACACTACGATTGAAGGGTTATTTCATGTTGTAGAAATTGTTAAAAACACTTAGCTTAAACTGGAACTGCCTGTTATTAAAGGCTGGTTTCCACACGCCAGTTCCATAAACTCTGCTAGAAACACCCTGGCTTCTCTCCTACCTCGGTGGGAACTGCAGGGAATCGTCCCCTGCTGCCCTTGGCTCCAGTCTGGTTTTTCTGGGGAGGGGACGTGGAATTGATTTGTTTGCTGTTGAGAAGGGAGCCAGGCCAGTTCTCAGGGAACGAGAACTCCCAGTATCTTCCCAGCCCAGCCCAGGCTGCTGCCCTGTCCCAGCCTCTGTTCCCCTGGGGCCCTGCGTGTTTCACTCTAGAGCAGGCCGGGAGCAGCAGCTGAGGCAGAGGACAGCCTGGGCCGGGCAGATGCTAGGAGCAGAGCACCAGAGGCCTCTACTGGCTCCCTCCTCAGCAGCAAACAATCAGTCCCCACCCGCACACCGGGACAGCAGGCTGGAGCCAAGGGCAGTGCCCAGTGGGGGTTTCTCTTTTTCCTCTTCCTGGGGTGAGCAGGGACCTGGGGGTGTTTCTAGCAGGGCAGTTGGAACTGAATTGGGGAACCAGCTTTTAATAACAGGCAGCTCAAGTTCAGACTAATTTTGTTACAATTTTCTTTATAATGTAAAATAATTCAAAAGTAAACAGGCAGGAATAATTGGACTCTTTTCTCCCGGGCATAGAAAGAAACGGCTTTTTGGCTTTTCATGGTACGGGAGTCAGGTTCGTTCACTGTTCAGAAGCAACATGCTCAGAAGCCTGTTGTGTTTCATTTCTTAGGTTGTGCTGCCATCATGTAGCCATTTCCTTCCCCTCCTTTCTGTCCAAAGCGCAGAGCCCAGTCCCTCCAGGGGGAGAAGGACGTCTTTCTTCTTTCCTTCCTCAACATCCCCCTTCTCTGGAGAGCCCCTTGCTGGGGTCTGGGTGGGGAACAGCCATTTCTGAGGATTAATTTCACACCATATTTGGTGTTGATATATAGATTTTACAGCCAGACTAGATCACTAGGTACCTCTGCTCTGACCGGAGTCATAACAGAGTCCAGACTCCTACATCCACCCCAAGATATTCTGGCTGAACGAGGAGGGTTCATTCAGAAAGTCATCGTGTTTGGATGTAAAGGTGTGAAATGATGGGGAAATTGGCCCCTCTTTCAAGTTTAAATGTTGTAACTTCTACATCTAGACTGGGGTGGCCAACCTGAGCCTGAGAAGGAGCCAGAATTTCCCAATGTAACTGCCAAACGTGCACCTTTGTATGCAACAGCTGAATCAGTTGTGAACCTTGCTACCATTATCATTATCCCTTTGAAATAATGATGGTGATGGACACTTGGCTGTATATCCCAGAGTGCTCTGGACATCTACATGTTGCATTGGCCAATCCAACCATTCGGCACTTGCAGATGGGCACCTCTGTATTGTGCCTGAGTCTTGTACAGCTGTGAAAGGCTGGTAGATGCTGATATTTTCCCGTCTTTTTAACCAGCACTAATACCCAGCCAGGCCAGGGCTGGGAAGAGAGAGAGAGCAGCAGGTTTCCCCTATTGTTTCCCGCTCGCTTTTTCTTGACTAGCTTCACCTCTGCACCAACAGGCACTTTTCTTATGTGAGCCTGGCTAGCTCAGTTGGCAGAGCATCAGACTTTTAATCTGAGGGTCCAGGGTTCATGTCCCTGGTCAGGTGATAAACTTCTCCCCATGATTGTAAATATCTGATTTTCTGGAATCTTCTTTGGTGTTACTTTTTCTCTTCAGGATTTTCCCTTTTCTCAGAAGGGCCTTGGGCGGGGAGGGGGTTTGAAGGGACAACTTCCTGACAGCCCCTCTGTCCTCACAGGCTGGAGGAATAAAGTCCTCTGGGCATAGAGCATGTTCCTTCCCTGCACACACAAACACACAGAATATCCCTAAGGAATTAGAATCACCTGCTGCCTTCCCCTGTCCTGCTGGATCCCCAAATGAGGATGCTCTTCAGCCCAAACCCATGTCCCCTCTACTCCCAGTGCCCCTCAGACCCAACCCACAACCCCTCCTATGCTCACTGCTCCTCACTCCCAACCAGAGCCCGCTCCTCTGTCCCAACCCACAGCCCCCTCCTATTCCCAGTGCCCCTCAGACCCAACCCACAGGCCCCTTCTCCTCACGCTGCTCCTCAATCCCAATCCACAGTTCCCTCCTTCCCTCCAGCAGCAGGTACTTCAGACCCCCCTCAGGAAGATTTTCTTGCAAGGTTTCATGTATGAGTCTGCATGTGGATTTTACAGTATGTTGGAAATAGGTTGGGTTGCTTGCCAAAATTATCACTTGTGGCTGGTGTTGGATTCCAAGTCTTCTTCTTATTGGATCAGGAGAAACAAAGGGTTGTTATCCTTGATGTGTGAATCAAGGACTCAACCCTGGGTGTAAACTAAATGAGCTGCCCACAGATTTTAGAGCCACAACGTCCATTTGGTGCGAGTGATCAGACCTGCGCCTGTCCCAGAAGGAGGGGGTCATCTGCAAGGGGTTTGGACCACTGACCTATCAGCTCTTAACTCCCAAACTTTCAGTAACTCTATTATCAGTGCCAGTGAGTGTAATTTAAACCATAAGAAAAATCACACTGGGCTAGACCAAAGGTCCATCTAGCTCTGTATTTTGTCTTCTGACAGTAGCCAATACCAGGTGCTCTAAAAGCATCTCAACAAGGCACCACTGGGAGTTGAACCCAGCATCTCCTGTTTACAAAACAGGTACTTTAACCAGCCTAACCATGGTGCCTGCCTGTGGCTAAAGTAGAGTGTCTGCTCACACCTGACTCCCTGCATCCTCACCTGGGCCCCATGTTTTTCTTGCAAGCTGTCTGCACTACAAAGTTATTTCAGCAGAATTATATTGCTCAGGTGTGTGAAAAACACACTATGCTCCCTCGGTTGGCACTGCAATGCCACATCTGGTGACAAAACTGCCCTGTTTTGGTGACCAAATAAAACCACTTCGATGAGCTTTTTGCAGCAAACTTAAAGTTGACAGAGTGTCAGTGTAGACGCTGCTGTTCATTATATCACCATAACTGGCCTCCTCCAGTATCCCACAATGCCCGCCGTGAACTCGCCTGCCCTGCATTCCTGCTACAGAGCCATGGGCCCCTCCCCTTTCATCGCTCTGGGAAGTTCTGACAGCTGAGCCTGCTGCTCTGCTCCGGCAGCCAGGAGCAAATCACTGCCGTGGATGCTGCTCTCTCCTGCCCTGCGAACACAGAGCAGGGTGGCGGGAACTTCCTTACATGGGCGGGCACCGGCATCCGAACTGTGACTCCCCCAGGACACCCCTTCCCTCGAGGAGGCTCTTACCTTCAAAACAGGGACGGCTGTTTTCTAGTAAAATCACTAAAAGGGAAGGAGAAAACTCAAAAGAGGTTCCTCCTGGCGCTCACGTCCGTGAACCCGAATACTCTCTCAGTCCTCAAAGAGAGTCCTGGAGAAGGAGACTTGCTGAAGCAAAGCCACAGGGGTCTCTGAGGTTTCCCTGGCCTCTCACCCCTGTCCTGCCTGCCTGATGTCAGCATCTCTCTGTGAGGTCACCACCTCCCCACCACCTTTGACCAATAGTCTGAGGTCCTGCAAAAGGCCTTTGTGATGTCACTGCCTGTCACGGACTCACAGATCGTGCCCACTCTTGGCCCTGTGCGGTCCGTGGGGGGTGCCCCTTTCCGTGCGACAGCCCTTGTCGGGGGTCCACTCTCTCTCGGGGTCAGGCCCCTCCACCTCCTGGAGCCGCACCTCTCTGAGCCTTAGCACGTCTGTCTCTCGCCGTGGGCCCCCTCAGGGAGTCCACGCGCTCTGGACCCCTCAGGCCTCCTCACCCCCGAAGGGGTTGATGCCCCCTGTTCTCTAGACCGGAGTGACTCTCAGCCAGTGTAAAACAGGAGGGTTTATTGAGAGTTGAACACAGCACATGAAACTCTCAGGGCCTCAGGCCTGGCCTCTCACAGTAACAGCACATCCCAGTCCCCCTGCAGCCAGGTGGGCTCTGCCTGCTTCCCCTCGCCAGCCCCGAGCCCCCCTGCTTCCCAGCTGGGCCTCTGATATCCCCGGCCCCAAGCCCCACCTCTGGCCATTGTCTTTTCTCCAGGTAAACAGGGTTGCCTGGCCCTCCTCTCCTCTCCGCCCTCCTCTGGCTGGAACAGGTTGGTCACGGGGTCCTCTCTCTGCAGCCCATTGTCCTCTCACTGGCCAGAACTGGCTGTGACTCCTGAGCTGGGTCTCTGGGTCACCAGGTCACCAGTCGCTGGGGTCTCCATCCTCCAGGCCATCAGCCGGGGTCCCAAGTCCCTCTCCGGTCCCCTGTAACAACAAACTCCCTTTCCCCTCCCCTCGTTAAACCAGTAACACCCGGGGACACTGAGTCCCACTCCCTGTGCATGCAAACCACTGGAAAACACAGAAAACCCTAAGAAAATCCCCCACTTCGTCACAGAGCCCAGCACACCTCTCCTCCTCTGGGCACCTAGAGCAGAGGCAGCTGGTGCTGACAGCTCCAAGGGAAGGCTTAAAAGCAACAGAGGGCAGGGCAAGAGGAGGGCAGGACCATGCCTATGTGTGGCCTTCAGACAGGCAAAAAACACCCAGCCAGGCTGCTCCCTCCATGCCAAACCCCCACTGAAGGCCACCCGCAGACCAGCATGTGGGGCGGCTGCTGATGCTCTGTGGCCAACATCAGAAGACGGTAGGAAAGCAGGGCCAGCCCCCCTGGTGGCGCCTCTTACCGTTCCCACTCTCTGTGCTCACTTTGGCAGTGGGGCAGGAGATTTTACCCCAAGAGGCTTTTCCCCAGCTGGCGAGAAGCAGAGAAACACCCAGGCTCCCAAGGTGCTATGTAGCAAACCCCCTCAAGCACAGGGACAGGCGCACACTTGGAAGAGGGAAACTGCTCCACACGCTAGCCCGGGCAGCCGCCCATTTTCTTTGGCAAGTCAGGAAGGGCAAAGGCGAGACTGGAAGCACCTGGGGCTCATGCCCCAGCCTTTGTGACGCCCAACCCCCAACTCCTTCCCGGGGCGCTAGCTGAAGCCAGAGCATTGGCCTGAGCAGCCAAGAAGAGGTTCCAGCTGTGAAGGGAGCAGGACGTTCAGCACAACGGTAAAACCGCACAAGCACAGCCACAAAGGGACTCGAATCCTCAATCGCCTGATCCGAAGTCAGACGCCTTATCCATTAGGCCACGTGGTCACATGAGAAAAAGCCCTCCAGGCACTTCTTTGGAAAAGGCAGACACTGACGCACCCGACGAAGTGGGGATTCACCCACGAAAGCTCATGCTCCAATACATCTGTTAGTCTATAAGGTGCCACAGGACTCTTTGCTGCTTTTGCAGACACTGTGTTTCTCAGGTCAGCTACTAAGGGGGGCCAAGACTCTCTGGGCACAAGAAGTCGAGTTCCCAGTGACATGTGAGACTTAATTCTCTGGAGCCAGGTGCAGGGTTTTGGCAGGGAGGCTCAGGCATGGGGGACTGGGGTGCAGCGGACGGACCGGCTGTCTAGGTGGGGAGATTTAGTCTCACTGAGGAGGAGGAGGAGGAATCCTGCTGATAGGCAGTGGCCAGGGCCGGTGCAACCACTAGGCGAACTAGTCCGCCGCCCAGGGTGCCAAGTGGTTGGCGGCACCAAAAATCGCACTCAGGGGAGGCAGGGGAGTGGAGGTGAGCGGGGCAGGGGGCTGGGGGGTGTGCGGGGGGAGGGCGTGCAGCAAGCAATGGGGGGGTGCGTGCAGGGGAACCACTCCCTGTCCCAGCTCACCTCTGCTCCGTCTTCTCCCCTGAGCACGCCGCCCCCGCTCTGATTCTCCTCCCCTCCCAGGCTTGCCACACTAAACAGCTGATTGGCACCGCAAGCCTTGGAGGCCGGAGACGTGGAGCAGCGCCGGCGAGCTCAGGGGAGAAGGCGGAGCCGAGGTGAGCTGGGATGGGGAGCTGCTGCAGGGGGGGCTGC
Source organism: Cuora mccordi (assembly GCA_003846335.1). NCBI lineage: Eukaryota > Metazoa > Chordata > Testudines > Geoemydidae > Cuora > Cuora mccordi. The sequence goes on from RQSS01113581.1 coordinate 14,783, forward strand.
CCGGCTCTTTCCCATGGCCCCCGCCCCTGCACTCACTGCATGGTAAGTGGAGTAACCCAGCCCCAGCCTGGTCCACTCCCCTGGCTCCCAGCCATGCTGCCGGCGAGTGATGTGGGGTGGGTTCCCCCCATCCCAGCTTGGGAGCCAGGGGAGCAGAGCAGGCTGGAGCCTCAGGCCTGCGTGGGGGGAAGCAGAAGGGGGCTGGCCCCAGGCCACCATGGGACCAGGGGGCTGGCTAATTCCTGCGGGAAGTGGAGTGTCCTCAGCACAGCTAGTGGAAAATCACAGGTGAAAGATGGGGGCTTGGAGTCACATGAGCAAGTCCACATCCATGCCTGATTTTGCTCAGTTATTGCAGGATGGAAACTTTGCAGGATACGTCAGTTGGAACATTCACTGAAAAGTCTGTTCAGTGTAGATGGGTGTCTCCCATGGTCCACTGTGAGTTGTGTCCTTTTGATGGGCCACTCACTGGCTAACTACTTTGTGGGCGTTACCCCAGGAGCAAACGTATTTGAAATACAAGTATGGAGCCAGTGCTCACAACTTCAAGTACAAAAATTATACATGCATACAAATAGCATCAGCATATTCAGCAAATCATAATCTTTCCATACACATCTTACATGCCACATTTTGTACCAGATTTGTAGCAAATATATAACAGTGGTTGCAATAATGATCTACATGGTCATATTTTAATCAGATAATGTCACCTGATTTTTGCATCTCCCTGTCAAAATACAACTGATGTGTGGCTTTCTACAGAGTGTCATGATGTTAAAGTTGGGGAATTCAGTCTCTGTACTTGTGTGTAGGGGGTATTTCTTTGTGCCAGGCACACCGGGCTGTTAGCTGCACCCACTGTCCTTGCCAGGGGCCCCTGCTGAACCCTGGGCGGCTGCACTGCCGTGCTGGGGTGACTCTGCAGGTGGAGAAGCTGCTGTGGAGCAATGTAGAGCAGGTGCAGGAAGGAGCCGGGTCACTATTCACATTCTGAACTGCACAATTTTCCAAATTTGGGAATGTCCGAGAACAATTCTAGGGGGAAAGTGAACGCAGAGCAGTGACACTGGAGGTGCCCAGACCTCCAATGGGGGCGGCGTGGAAATTAATAATGGGAAGATCATTTGTGAAATTAGTCGTCACTGACAAGTATTGTCTCTGTCTTCACGTTGTGGTGTTAGTTAGAAGAATCAGTACAGATGTTTACTATATTAATTAAACACTTAATTTTATTTAACCAAGCCAAAAACTTAGTGTCATTTATTTTTTCTCTGTCCTAGCAAGAATAAATTGAATTTTGTGACTTTCTGGAAAGTGCAGGGAGATTAAATGTAGAGAATTCAGTCTGTGTTTGTGAGCTGATGTTTTCCTCTCACAGGTCAGTGCCTGCATTGAAATACCAAGAGGGATCTAAGGGCTGGTGTACGCTGGGCACTGAACTGGCAGAGCGACGTCTCTCAGGGTGTGAAAAATCCCCACCCCAGACCCATAGAGTTAAGGTGAACTAAGCCCTGGTTAGAATTGTTCTGTCAATGCAGCTATTACAGGGGTGGGAAAACCCCTCCAAACACTGTCTACTCCAAAGTGCTATAGCAGTGCCACAGCAGCATTTGAAGTGTAGACAGAGTGAAACTAGATCTGGCTCCAGTTTGCACCATGGATGCTCAGGTACTAAGACTACAGTAATAATAACAACAACAATTCAGTGTTTCTGTAGTTAGTAGGACTTGAACCCACACCAGGCAACCCCAATGGATTTGTAGCCTATCGCCTTAACCACTCAGCTACAACTACTTCATATACAGGTGTTTGAATATGGGCAAAGGACTTAGGCTGAGAAATGATTTTAAAAGGGGTTGTTTCAATGTATTGGCCTGATTAAAAACTATGGCTAAAAGGCAGCCATGTTGTTAGTACTTGTACCTGTGTAGGGACACCCCAGTGGGTGTCAAGTCCATTGCGTTAACCAGGGGTAGTAGATTATTTTATCAAGGTACAAATTTCTTGGTCAAGTTCTAATCTCCAGAGAAAACAATACACGGCTGATAAGAAGAAGTATATAAAAAGATTTTGCAACCATCATGGGCATAACTATGATGTGTGCAGCCCAAGGTTTTCCTCCCCACAACCACACATCCTCACCCCCTCATGCTGGATTGTCTGCTTGGCCCCCTGCCCCCTCTCAGGGTGCGCTGTGCGGCGTGGCTGGGGATTGTGCAGTGGCCCAGCACCAGGCAATGCAGAATGGACACCACACGCCCTGCCCCTCCTCACCCAAGCTGCCCCCTAGGTGCATTGGAGCCCAGCGCCCTGCACCTTGGCACTCCTGCCCCACAGGGGGTGAGCTGCAGCCCCACCACACTCTGCAGAGGGAAGGAGGGTCAGGCCAGCCAGCCCTTGTAAGATGGGGAAATCACCACCGGGGTTGACGGTATGGGGGCTGTGACATATGGAGAAACGGTTGTTGCGCCGGCAGAGGGCAGCAGAGCATGCACACACACACACACAATTGCAAACATACACAAACACCCACATAAATCCAGCCAACACCAACACAACTACTAACAGATGCAAACACACACACAAATCTAGCCATATGAACACACACCTGCACAGCCATAATAACCCCAACAGCTGCAATAACCCCCCCCACACACACACACACAACCCCTGCAGAAAACCAGACATACACAAACACACACACACACCATCCCCATTCTGTACACACACCTTGAGTCACTCACTGTGACACTGAACACTTCAATTGGATGGGGGGCCCAGCACCGTGGCTATTCCCGGCCCCCCAGGGCTTGTGTAGGTGGCAGAGTTAGGGCACAGGAGGCACGATCCAGTGCCAGCCAAGGGGGGCTTAGAGGTGGGGAGGGGGACTGTGGTTTCTGCACCACCTGGTTCCTGGCACAGGCTCCTTCGAGGATTTGCATTTCTTACCCCATCACAACTTCCTGCTCAGCCCCCTCCTGCTGTGCAAGATGGTTGGGGGAGGGGGGATAGGAACTTGTGAAGGTTTTTATTCTTCCTCTGAATCATGTAGCACTGGCCACTGTTGGTGATAGGATACCTTATAGGCCCACTGACCTATTTTGCTATGGAAAATCCTATGGTATATTAGATAGTGAAGTACATTATGCAGGGGAACAGGATTACACCTTTCACCAAAGCATCTAGAATTGGCCACTGTCTGAGGCAGAATATCAGATAAAATAGACCTCAGAAAGTTCTGGTGTGGCATACTGTAACGTTCCATAACAGCAGATTGAATAAGTAGACACATTTGTTTTGCCTCCCTCTGAAGCATTCAGCATTAGACACTATTGGAGATAGGACAGCAGACAAAATGGACTATTCATCTATTCCACCACATGGTAGTGGTAATAATGATCGGTAGATTATCTACAGTGCTTTTCATTAGATTGCTGAGTGCTTTACGAAAGAGGTCAGTATCATTCCCCCCATTTTACAGATAGGGAAACTGAGGCATGAGATGCTGTGACTTGCCTGCGGTCACCATGGTAGGCCCGTGAGACAAACCAGCTCTCCTGAGTCCCAGTCTAGTGCTTTAACCACTGAACAACACTGCCTCCCGTATGGTTTGGTATTACACAGTGAGATGCAAACAGTGCATGATCGCCATTAAAATAGCATGCATTAGGCATTTTTGGAAATGAACCCACACTACTTAAACAACTGATTTATCCCTTTATGGAGAAGCCTATGGTATGATATTGCACAGTAGGATACATAGGAATTAAACAGCTGTGTCCTGGCCATTGGTGAAGACAGGATACTAGGTTAGATGAGTCAGTGGCTGATCCGCTGTCAGTACTTCTAGTCTGGCATGGTGGGTGAAGTATGTGATGATGGAGAGGTGGGGTGCATTACACTTTTCTGGGAAGCAGTGTTACTCAATCTCTTCACATTAGCAACTCCTTATTCAACGCGAAATTGTTTTGTGACTATTCCCCAGACATTTACTATTGAAAAGTAAAATAAACAAACAAAAACAAACCAGTGGTAATATATTTAATCTGTGCCTGTACTTGTTTTCAAAGGTTGACCGGGAACACTTGATCTTGAAGAGTATGGACGAGCAGGCAGTGGGAGAGGGGTTTTTTTTTTTTTTTGCCTTTAATAATTAATAATACATAGCTCTTATACACTATTTTTTGTCAGCAGAGCTCAATACATTTTACCAAGCAGCAACATTACCCCTATTTTAGGGATGGGGAAACTGCAGCACTGAGCAGTGATGTGACGTGGCTAACACCGGAACTAGCGCTTAGGGCTCCCCAATTCCAGCCCAGTGCCTTATTCACTAGGCCACATTACCTCACCCCGTAAGTGGTCCTGCTTTGGACTGTAATGGGGGATGCCTAAAACTCAGGCTGACCTAGCTACATCACTCAGGGAAGTGAGACGTTTGGCCCCTCTCTCCCCCCATGACGTGGCTATGCCAGCCTATGCCCTGGTGTAGACAGGGCTCTGTGATTGAAGAATTCTTCCCAGCTGCCTGCCTGGGGTGGGGTTAAGGGGTGCGGAACAATGTTTATGGTGGGGGAGCTGAGAGCCACTGAACCAAACTGTAAATCCCGTCTGTAATGGAAACCACTTCAAGTCAGGGGGTGCTGCCGCCCCCCCCCCCCCGTAGTTCCAGCACCTATGGGTGAGGATGGATGACTACAGCGACTGAAGGACCCGTCTGGCCGCCCCAGCGTCTACACCACAGGCGCCCAGCGACATGCTGCAGGGACTGGTGGGGGGGGGGGGGCGAGGGGGAGAAGGGCCTTGGCATCAGCCGCAGGCAGCCGGGGGGGTGGCAGGCAGAGGTGCACCACGGGGCGGGCGGAGGGGCTCCGGGGCGTGGCTGTAGTGCCACTGTGTGTGTGTGGGGGGGTGTCCCCTGAAGCCCCCGGCCTGGGCCGCGCGTCCCTGATTGGGCCCCTTGGACTCCCTGCCCCGCCCACAGCTAAGCCGCCGTTTTGTTTCCCTGCCCCGCGCTCCCTCCAGGTTCGGAATATGCAAATACAGCCACGCTGTGATACGATTGGTTAAATTACCGGCCCGCCGTCCGCCTTCTCCCCACCCACCGGCGTCAAATTCCCTTTATGCAAATAAAGCGGCATCCTGAGCTCTGATTGGACCCCGCCCTCCCTCCGCTCCACCCCGTCCGGCCGCCGGACCCGGGCATGAAGGTTGGGGAACGGGGCCGGCCGGCCCGCCTCCTTCCTGTGTGCGTCACTGAGGGGGCGCGCTCCGCTCGCCGCGATTGGCTCCTGCCGGGGGAGGCGCGGCGGGATTGGCCGGCGGGCGGGCGGGCGGGGAAGGGGCGTGGTATATAAAGTGAGGCGGGGCCGGGTACCGGTGACTGGGCTCGTTCAGCGCTGCAGCTTCGCTTTCACTTTCTCCGCCTGCCGGAGCCGCTGGCCGGGTACGAGCGGGGCCTTGTCTGGCGGTTACCCGCGAGCGGCCGCAGCCCGGCCGGGCTCTCGGGGTGCGGGAGGGCGGTCGCGGGTCATGGGTGTCCGGGGGGGCGGGAACGGGGGCCCGGCGCTGGGGGGCCGCGTTCCCGCGGGGGCGGGGCCGAGTTCCTCGCGTCTGGGCCGGCGGCGGCTGCCGGCTCCCTGCGCCCAGCCAGCGGCAGGGCGGGAGCCAGGGAGCGGTGCCCCGTGCCCGCCCCGCCGGGTCCGGGGGGCGGGGGAAGTGCCCACGCGGCCCCGCCCCAGGGGCTGGTGCGTGAGCTGCGGCCAGGTCACACCCGGTTGTTACAGGGGTGGGCGGACTCCGGCCTGCGGGACCGCCCTGTGGGGGCCGCCTGAGCTCCCGGCTGGGGCGGTGCCCCGGCCCCTCCCCCGCCTTGCAGAGCTGCAGCGAGCCGCGCCAGGGCACCAGCGCTCGGCACTGCTCCTGGGCAGCGCCTGCCGCTCCGAGCGGCCTGGGAAGGGGGTGGGGCTGCGAGCTCCAGCATCCATACACGCTGCCCCGAGCGGCATGGGAAGGGGGCTGGGCCCGGGGTGAGAGGGAGGGGTTGGCTAAGGGGCAGGCAGTGGCTGGAGGGGGAGGAAGTTCAGGGGGTGGGGAGTGGGGGGCTTGAGTAGGCGCGGGAGTTCCAGGGGCCTGTCAGGGTGGTGCTGGATGGGGTTGGGGTAGTCAGGGGTCAGGGAGTGGGGCGGGCTGGGTAGGGGCAGAGGTGAAAGTAAGCCGATACGCCGTACTGGGGTGGCCTGGCTTCCCCAGGAGGCAGAGGCTGGAGCCCCAGGCCCTTTAAATTGCCACCAGAGTCCCTCTGCTGAAGCCCTGGGTATGGCTGCAGGGCTCTGGGGGCTATTTTAAAAAGTCCGGGGCTCCTGCTGCTTCTACCACCCCGGCCCTTTAAGTAGCCACTGGAGCCCTGGAGTAGTAGTGGGCTCCAGCAGTGTGGCTCTGGTGACAATCTAAAGGGCTGGGGTGGTAGAAACAGGAGAGCCCTGGCCCTTTAAATAGCCCCCGGGGTAGTGGGGGGCTCCAGGGGCTATTTTAAAGGGCCGGGGCTCCAGCTGCCTCTGTTGCCCTGGTCTTTTAAATAGCTGCTGGAGCCCTGCCACTTCCCCAGGGCTCTGGCAGCTATTTAAAGGGCTGGGGTGGTAGAAGCAGGGGAGCCCTGGCCCTTTAAATAGCCCCCGGAGCCACAGGCTGCTGCTGCTACCCCAGGGGGAGGGAGAAGGAACCTGCGGGTTCTGAGCGGGGCAGTCAGGGGCAGGATGTGGGTTGGGGTTGGATGGGTGGGAGGGAAACAGGCATGTGGGGCTTGTACTGTACTCCCCGCATGGTTCCCTACCGGGACTTCGGCGGCGGGTCCTTCAGTCGCTCCAGGTGAAGGACCTGCTGCCGAAAACCCGGAGCGAGTGAAGACACACACACACCCGCTGCCAAAGTGCCGCCGAGGACCCGGTAGTGAACTGGTTCCTAGGATTTTGGGAGCTCATCACTCCACAGGGGGTGGCAAGAGCGCAAGCACTAGAGCGCCTGGCTTCCCTGTCATGTGATGTGGAGGGGGATGCTGGGACATGTAGTCCAAGGGCCTAGCCCATACGTGGTCTGTGTGAAGTGATGCATACTGGGGTCTTAACACCCCCGCTTTGCTTCCTGGCTGCTGCTTTGGTGCAGTATGGAGACTTCGCTTCCCAGCATGCAATGTGTGCCACCTTATCCCATGTGGCTGGAATGACCTGCCGCTGCATGCTGGGAGGTTCGTTCTGCAGAGCGGGATTAAATTGTAGCTACGTTTTTTCCATACCATCAGCTTTTGTTGGCCAAATGGCTCAAATTACAACATGTAATACAGGATTCTGTACCCTAGGCATGAACTGTGGCTTGTCTACCTGACTAAAAGGCCATGTGACCTTAAGGTTTAGCTGTAAATGTAGACTTCATGAGTCATTTAGCTACTAACTTGTAAGAGACTTTGTCCTGTCAGATAAGCTTTTTCGGTTCACTCTGAGGCCACACGGTATCCTGTGCATGTTGCGTGCCTTTGTTCTCGTAGCTACTCTACAACTCAACTCCACATTAATTATTGATACTTTGCACGTAAGCAAATAGAAACATGAGCTACTAAACTCATGAAGTTTAAATCTTGCTACTGTTGCTAATGGGCTAACAAACTGAAGTGTTTGCATGTGTAGTAAACAATCTTCTTATTACAGGCAAAATGTCTAAGGGGCCAGCAGTTGGAATTGATCTTGGCACCACGTATTCCTGTGTTGGTGTCTTCCAACATGGCAAGGTGGAAATCCTTGCCAATGATCAGAGTAACAGAACCATGCCAAGTTATGTTGCCTTCACAGATACAGAGAGGCTGATCGGCGATGCTGCAAAGAACCAAGCTACAAGGAATCCTACTAACACAGTCTTTGGTAAGAAAAGTGAAATGAAACTTTAAAACTGGGATCAGAATACTTCAATCGTTTAACCATTAAACTGAATAAAGTTGCTGTATCATTGCTTAGCTAGCATAAAGTGTGTAGCTCTTCAGCTTGTTAGGGGGTATAGCATCATGCAGAATTGGGCTCTCTAATTTGGATGTAGATGGAAGTTAGAGGCCTCACTTCTCCATTGTTTCCATGTTGGCATCAGTTTAGGTAGCAGTGTCTATTTGCTTTCGATGAACACATTGTAGGAATGGAGGAACAAATGCCATCTTTTTTACAGCACATTCTGTTGTGCAGGTTGGTGCTCAAATTGGCATGAGGCATAAGTTATTTAGACTCCAAGTTTGATTCATAGTCCTTAAGCTAAAATGATCCTAGTTAATTATCATCTTCAGCTTTCATTGAGTTCAGCTGTTCCATTTTAATTAGTATACAATTAGACTTTAAATCAGTGGTTTTTCAACCTGTAATCTGCAGACTGCCTAAGATATCCAGAGCAGTCTGCACATCCAAGGTTGAAAACTACTGCTCTAAATCATGCAACCTCCATTTACCCTATAAAGTGGAGACTTTTGCCGTTGTCCTGATACTAGTAGATAGGATGGCTTAAATGTGCTCATACCATGGCAGGGGTTAAGTCTCCATAATTCCAGTGACCAAAATAGCTAGGTATTTGGGGAGCGGAGTTATTGTGGGAGTTGCCTCATGTTAACTTAGACACAGGACATACATGCTGTCATTAACATTTCAGTTGTTTGTAGAATGATGAATTGGAATTGTTACTGATAATAGTTAACCCTTTTCAGGTGCAAAGCGGCTGATTGGTCGTAGATTTGATGATGGTGTTGTCCAGTCTGATATGGAACATTGGCCTTTCACTGTTGTGAATGATGCTGGCAGGCCAAAAGTCCAGGTCAACTACAAAGGGAAGACCAAAAGCTTCTACCCAGAGGAAATATCTTCCATGGTATTGACTAAGATGAAGGAGATTGCAGAAGCATACCTTGGGAAGGTGAGACTTAAGAGCTGAGTTTACTCAGCTAACTCTCCTAGAATTTAAGGGGTTAATAGTTTCAAACCTAGCTTGAGCTTGATTTCATATGTTCATATACCATGTAGATGAAAGTCTCAGATGATTCTGACTTCTTTCTCCTGCCCATAGACTGTCACCAATGCTGTGGTCACAGTACCAGCCAGCTTTAATGACTCCCAGCGCCAGGCCACAAAAGATGCTGGAACCATTGCCGGTCTCAATGTGCTCCGGATCATCAATGAACCGACAGCTGCTGCTATTGCTTATGCTTTGGACAAGAAGGTGAACAAGCTGTACTATAACACAGCTAAACAGCATAGTAGATTGTTGCTAATCAGCTCAATATTGGTGAGATGTAACATCATTAACAAATACTCTCTATTCCTTACAGGTTGGAGCTGAAAGGAATGTCCTGATCTTTGATCTTGGTGGTGGCACTTTTAATGTTTCAATCCTCGCTATTGAGGATGGCCTCTTTGAAGTAAAGTCAACTGCAGGTGATAACCACTTGGGTGGGGAGGACTTTGATAACCGCATGGTCAATCATTTCATCGCTGAATTCAAGCGTAAGCACAAGAAGGATATTACTGAGAACAAGAGAGCAGTTAGCCGTCTCCGCACAGCTTGTGAACATGCAAAGCGTACTCTCTCCTCTAGCACTCAGGCCAGTATTGAGATTGACACTCTCTGAGGACATTGATTTTTACACCTCAATTACCAGAGCTCGTTTTGAAGAGTTAAATGCTGATCTGTTCCGTGGCACTCTGGATCCTGTGGAGAAGGCCCTGCGGGATGCCAGACTAGACAAATCAGAGATCCATGATATTGTACTGGTTGGTGGGTCCACCCAAGTCCCCAAGATTCAGAAACTGCTCCAGGATTTCTTCAATGGCAAAGAGTTGAACAAGAGCATCAATCCTGATGAAGCTGTGGCTTACGGTGCAGGTAACTCATTCCCCTAATAACTTTTTTGTCTTGTAATGCCAGGTTTGACCATGGATATAGATGTTAGTCTTTTGCAGACTTTACATACAACACTCAAGCCATGGCTAACTATGGCTAGTAAGCGATGGTCTCCCAAGCTTACACTTAAATGTTGGTGACCTGTGGCTCACAATGACGTCAATGACAAATCACTTATGCACAGTATTCAACTAAGTGATTTCTTAAATCCTATTGGATAGCATCTTTCCAGTTCACTTGCGTTGATGAATTTGGTTCCAAATTCATTCATACTTTCCACCAGAAGTGGACTGATAGTTAAAATCTTCCGTGAATGTCTGAGCGAGTTAAAAGAAACCTGTCTTTCCAGTGACAGTATTTTATTTTGTAGTGTCTTCACACAGCTTCTTTTTTTTTCTCCAGCTGTTCAGGCTGCCATCTTGTGTGGGGACAAGTCTGAGAATGTAGCAGACCTGCTGCTGGTGGATGTCACTCCTCTGTCTCTTGGTATCGAAACAGCTGGAGGTGTCATGGCAGTCCTGATCAAGCGAAACACTAGAATCCCCATCGAGCGGACTCAGACATTCTCCACTTACTCTGACAACCAGACTGGTGTTCTGATTCAAGTATGTATCTGGGCTGGAGTAATCTTCAAATGGTTAAGGGGCTGCTACTCAATTCCCTTCAGTCTCTGTACTGTAACAAAACCAGCATAATCTGGTCTCAGGTACTGAGAACCTCCAGTTTCAACTTCAAACTCCTCTTGTAAGGAAGTACTGTACTTGTAATGGAAGTTATCTGCTGATGAGTGTGCAGGTCAATCTCGGTGAGTAGACTCTCTTAAGGCATGGTAGGTTTTGAAGAATCCCTTCCCTGTTTGAGAGTTGATCTGTGAAGGAGTAACTTACGGCTGCTATAACATTCCAAAAATCATTTGTAGCTTCCATTAGAGGTTGAAAAACCCATGTTGGCTCAAAGTACCTTCCTTGGATGTCTGAGCAACCATAACACATACTTCACTTGACTTCCTGATCCTCAGGAAAATACTAGTTTGCAAGTAACACAGATTAAACTTCATATAGCAAAATGCTTACACTCATCTTGTTGGCCCTTGTTTCTTCTCCGCCCTGCCCCCACCCCTGGCCAGGTCTATGAAGGGGAGAGAGCCATGACAAAAGACAACAACTTGCTGGGCAAGCTTGAGCTGACTGGCATCCCTCCAGCTCCAAAGGGTGTACCTCAACTTGAAGTAAAATTTGATATTGATGCCAATGGCATCCTTAATGTGTCTGCTGTGGACAAGAGTACTGGCAAGGAGAACAAGATCACAATTACCAATGACAAAGGTAGGCAGTGCATAGTCCAGGTGGGGTGGGGGAGGAGATGCAAGAGGGCTGCAGTAGTTTGTAGGACTGCATAATGTCGTCTGAAGTGGGTGGGTGAGTGCATATACCAGTGACTTGTAGAATGGAAGTCCAATCTTATTGCTCTAGGGGTACTGGAACCACCAACTCCAGCTCCTTTTCCAGAGCAACCACCACCTTGCTGGGGTGTACCCCAAGCTAAAGCAGCTGCCTGGTCACCCATTCATGCTGATGGGGAATGTTAAAACCATGTTGCAAATTACACAGGCATTAAATTCTGATTAAAACCTTAACATTGGATTGTGTTTTGTTTTGTATTTGTTCCTCTCATCTTCAGGGACACAGTGGTTCTGCATACTGTACACTCCAAAAGGAAGTATGGTTTGATGTAGATAGTTTGAAGCCTAAAAATCTCATTCCATGAGTACAATATTTCTTATAGTAATGTGGCCTACAAACTTAGTCCAACTGACTTACCGTATCTTACAGGTCGCTTAAGCAAGAAAGACATTGAACGCATGGTCCAGGAAGCAGAGAAATACAAAGCAGAAGATAAGAAACAGCTTGATAAGGTGTCTTCCAAGAATTCTCTAGAATCCTATGCTTTCAGTATGAAGGCCACTGTTGAAGATGAGAAGCTCCAGGGCAAGATCAGTGATGAGGACAAACAGAAAATCCTGGACAAATGCAATGAAATTATCAACTGGGTGGATAACAATCAGGTATGTGAAAATTATAGCTCCATGAGAGGAATTTTCATCATCCAAAAACTGGAATTAAAAGCTCCAACAAAGCTTCCTGACTCATTTTAACCTGACAAGGAACACACTTATCGAAGTGTGCAGCAACAGATGGGCAAGTCTCCTGCCATTGTAATCTTAACTAGTGTCTTTTTGTATTGTAATGGCTTACAGAAGGCAGCAGTACCAAAATCCAAGGTGGGTTCCTAGTTTCTATGGGCAGGCTGTAGCTATTGGCCTAAATTGAGTAGCAGGAGATAGCTAATGGTCGCTATGATGAGTGACACCAAAGCCATTCGTAGTTTCCACCAGCAGTCGAAAGACTTGTGTTGGCTTAAAGTACCTTCCTTGGATGTCTGAGTGACCATAAAATCTTTCTAAAAGACTTGCCTTAGTAAATGGATATCTCCTGGTACAAGATACAATGTCAGATCAGATTCTAGTTACCAACTCAGCTAAAAGAAAGGGATTCCTGAATATTTCCTTTCCTGAGTGGACGTCTTGCACTGATGAATTGAATTAAAAAGCAATTCCTTGCCAAAACTGCTCTGACTGTGTCTCTTTGACTGGCCTGTAAGATGTTAACACTGTAGATTACATAGGTTTCAAGCTCTTGAACAGTAACCACTGCTAATCTGTAGCTTTCCTTCTGCTTAATTTTTTGTCCATATTTACACTTCGTTCTAGATTCTGAATTCCTCTATGTAGCTTGTCAAATGCCTAGCTTGGCATACTACTCTCCCCTACCTATCCTTGTCACCCAGGCAAGCGGAAATTGACTATAATAGTGCAAGCCTCCCCCACCCCACATGGGGTTTGCATAAAGTACACTGTGGCTTAAGCTGCCATCTTAACCCTGACCCAAGGTAAATGGGAAAGTATAAGCAGTAGGTTGGTTCTTGAGCTGGCTTTCCAGGGGCGCACTTGCAGTGAGTGTACAAAGTGTTCTCTATATGTTCCAGGCTGCTGAGAGAGAAGAGTTTGAACATCAACAGAAGGAGCTGGCGAAGGTCTGCAACCCCATCATCACCAAGCTGTAGCAGAGTGAAGGAGGGATGGATGCCTGGTGGCATGCCTGTTGCATTCCCTGGTGGTTGGAGCTGCCCGATCTGGAGGGGCCTCATTTGGACCTTGAGGAGGTGGATTAAATGCACAGGAAGCAACATTCCACAGCTGGCTATTGTAATAAGAGGAGGCCCTGAAACAAAGCCTTGTATCAGAGGCCCAGTATGAAGCCCAAAGCCTGAACTAAAGTAATGGTCAAGACTTTACTAACATAAAGCAAAGTTAAGCTGTGAGCCAGAGGCAGGCCCTGCTCACAAAAGCTGGCAAGGAAAGGGCAAGATACAGACTTAAAAGGTCCTGGACACCAGGTATCAGATCGTTCCAATACTTGCACATTCCACACAGATAAGGAACAGGCTGACCCATCCTAAAGATGGGCGAAAGGGTAATATGATGGATAGAGTTGTTTTGTCCATACCAACATGTACAAGGTGAGAGGCGGCGGCACCTTGCTACGCAGAGGGGTTGCACCTCAATACATCAGGTGTGATGTGTAACTTGTTTGTACCTGGGTATAAGAATGCATCCCTGGGGCAGTGTCTCTGTCCAGCCTATGGGGCAGTGGAGTGTCCTGCCACTGACTGAGCCGGTCCATTGTTGGGGGAACATATTTGTAGTATGTCCTGTAGAGTCTGCTGGAAACTATTACTGTGATTCGTTTGACAATAAACCTGACCGGGTGCCTTATTAGAATCTGCGGTCACTGGAAGTTCTCTCAGGGTCTGCTGTGTCAGCTATCTGCAGAGCCGGGGTAGCACACAGAGGGAACATGCATGCAGCCAACTGATCTGAACATTGAACAGAGCAGAGTACCACACTGGTGCCATCTGACACAAGGGGCAGCTCCAGGCCCCAGCACACCAAGTGTGTGGGGGGGGCACTCTGCCGCTGGTCCCGCGGTTCCAGTGGACCTCCCCCAGGCCTGCCAGCGGAGGGTCTGAGTCCTGCGGCTTCGGTGGACCTCCCGCAGGCATGCCGCTGTGCTTGAGGTGGCAAAATGTCTAAAGCGCCCCTGCTGACAACAGCTATTTCTTGGCATCGAAGCAGTTGAAGAAAACTCCATATGAGCTGCTGTATGAATTGTTTCTGGGCGTTTTAGGCATTCTAAATACTTGAACATGTGCACAGGGATGGGAAGGTGAACATGATTGCACTTTATCATGTGTGTCCCACACCTATGTCTATGACAGCCTGATACACAATAACGAATGGCATAGGGGTTTTCCCACAGACTTAAGTACACCACAAGAGACTGATATGCATGCATACATACCTGTCATCAGTGTGTGTACACACACACACACTGGATTAACTGTACTCTAATATTTCTGTGGGTGAGGAATGAAATCTTAACCTTTAAGTTTCAAGGGAACTAGGCTAAACTTGGTTTCCCTAAGTTTAATTCTTATTTTTGTGTATTAGGTTTTGATTTAAGTTAACCAAGTAAACCCTAGTCAGCTTTAACAGCTCTTAGCATTTTCTAAGCACTGCATCCCTCACTCAAGAATTGAGAAACCTGAACTGCAAGGCTGGTCCTGTGTCTCTTACCACCAGGTTATCAAGGAAAGGTGAGTACATTAACCAAAACTTTGTTGCATATAATACTATATTCTCATATGTAACTTTTTAAATAGCAATAATGTAATTGTAACTTTGTAACTCTTGAGTATTTTACCATTTACTTACTATTTTTGATTTTAATAAAGTCTTTAAAGCTATATCTGTCTTAGTGTGAGCTTCCTGTCATACCCCCGGGGGTCCTTTATAAATTCTGTACAGCCTGATTCAGGACAAAACTTTGATCTTCTGATCAGAGTGGTGAGCCTAAACCCATACTTATTTGATCTTAATTATTAATAAAATTACATTAATAAACTCCCATATTATTCAAATATATATTAGTACACCTTAAATCCAGCTACAGGCTGGTGAGCCAGCCAGGAGTCTCAAGGAGTGTGACAGGGATTCCAGGCATCCTTAGACCCCTGAAAATCTCACCTGAGACATAAGTAAGGAGTTAGAGAGCAAGAGTTGTGTGTCTTGCTAACTCACTGTTAAGAACACAGGAACCTGATTTCCTGTGGTTGCAGCTTGGCAGCAAGACTAGTATTTCCATTCTGTTTTGTGGTTTAACTTAGTTTTGACGTATCAGTTTTGAACTTATCTTGCAAGATAAACACATTTAACAATGTCACTACTACTTCAAGGGGCTTTGTTGGAGGTTGAAGTTGTAATGAATGGTACAGATTAAAAATATAAGCAGTAGCAGCGGGCCCGATGACCTATACTGAGTGGTGGTGGGGCAGTTAATAATCCATGTAGTAATAGCCACCAAGAGGCTGCAATAACTCAGAACTTGTATAGTTCTTCAGTCCCCACAACTCTCCCAGGGTGCACCTCTGATCGATCTGCCTCAGTATCCCCAGTTGTCTGGCAGGTCCTGACAGAGGGGGGGAAAAGACCTTTCAATCAGCTATGAGCCATCAAGAGAAGAGAGGGAAACACCGCCCCCCCCCCCAATCGTTTACTAGGGACTTATTGAACTAGGTAGAAAACCAGTTTGGGGTATTGTTTCCTGTTTCTGTGAAAGGACGCCTTCAGTTACAGAATAAAGCAACAGAACGTTCATTCTATTTTATTACATAAGCTAGTGAAGTGTTAGAATTCAAAAGAGTTCCATGTTGTGTTAAGGTGAGTGGAGTAAGGGCAAGAGTAGAATCCGTTGGAATTGCCCGCAGTATGGTTTTAGAAAACCTTGCCAGAAAATACATTCAGGAACATGGAGGTTTAGAACAGCTAAAGAATAGCAAGATAATATCTAAGCATTGTAACCATGGGGTTTTGTGAGTAATGTATTTGATGTAGAAACAAAGCAGAAAAAAAGGCTAAACTGGTGAAGAAAAAGCTGTTAAATATCTGCTTATAGTTTGCTGGTAGAACCCTTCTGCCCCTCTGAGTTGGCAGCAACAAGGGCCGGGTTCAGTATCCAGGGGTTCCGTGTCAATAACGCAATGCAAAACCGGCTCGAGCCCCCACCCAGTGACCTAGGACAATTACCTACCCCCCCCCCCCCGGGCGCCTCTAGGAGGCAATACTTCCCCTCTCGCAAGCAGAGAGTCTGAGTGTAGCAAAATCCTCTTAATAAAGGAGGGAAACAATGCGGCATCATGTTGGGGAAACACCACAAACAGGTCTTTTGCTCATGGTTTGTGTTATAATCCTATCTCCAAGTACATTTGGCAATGTCCTTTTTTCTCCCCCAGGGTCTTAAGTCAAAATCACCCCAAAGTCCAACAGCCCCCAAAATCTCTGTCCCTGGTCAGTGCCACCCCAGAGTTCAAAAGTTCATTTGCAGAGTTTTACCCCCCCCAGCCTGGGTGGAAAAGAGGGGGGCACACAGGGTGTAAAAGGGCACTTTGTGGGCTGAGGCCAACTGCCCTGCCTCTCCATGGAGATCTGCTGCAGCCGTCACCACGAACAGCTCTGCTCCGCTCCACCAGCCCTCCCATGAACTACTCCAGCTGTCCCCGCAAACTGCTCAGCTCCACCCTGCTGCACTCACCACTCCAACCATCCTGCAAACTGCTCTGCCAGCTGCTTAGCAATATATCTTCAGGCTCCCCCACTAGTTAACACAGCACTCAGTGATCTCAGCTCAGTAATTTTAGCTCTTTTAGGCCTGGTCTACACTAGGAGGTTATGTCAAATTTAGCAGCATTAAATCGAATTAACCCTGCACCTATCCACACAACAAAGCTATTTAGTTCAACATACAGGTCTCTTTAATTCGATTTCTGTACTCCTCCCCGAGGAGGGGAGTAGCGCTAAATTCGACAGGGCCATGTCGAATTGGGCTAGGTGTGGATGGAATTCGACGCTAGTAGCTCCAGGAGCTATCCCACAGTGCACCACTCTGTTGACGCTCTGGACAGCAGTCCGAGCTCGGATGCTCTGACCAGCCACACAGGAAAAGCCCCGGGAAAATTTGAATTCCTTTTCCTGTTTGGCCAGTTTTGAATCTCATTTCCTGTTTGGACAGCGTGGCGCTGGCAACGATGCAGAGCTCTCCAGCAGAGGAGTCCATGCAATCTCAGAATAGAAAGAGGGCCCCAGCATGGACTGACCGGGAAGTATTGGATCTGATCACTGTGTGGGGCGATGAGTCTGTGCTTTCGGAGCTGCGCTCCAAAAAACAGAATGCTAAAATCTACGAGAAGATCTCCAAAGCCATGACAGACAGAGAATACAGTCGGGATGCAACGCAGTGCCGCGTGAAAATCAAGGAGTTGAGACAAGGCTACCAGAAGACCAAAGCGGCAAACGGACGCTCCGGATCCCAGCCCCAAACATGCCGCTTCTACGAGGCACTGCATTCCATTCTAGGTGCGGCCGCCACCACTACCCCACCACTGACCGTGGACTCTGACGATAGGATAGTGTCGATGGCCGGTTCCTCTGAGATGTTCACGGACGGGGAAGATGAGGAAGGAGATGAGGAGGACGAGGCAGTCGACAGCGCTTACAATGCTGATTTCCCCGACAGCCAGGATCTCTTCATCACCCTCACGGAGATCCCCTACCAACCCTCCCCAGCCATTAACCCAGACCCTGAATCAGGGGAAGGATCAGTTGGTAAGTGCTTTAAACATGTAAACATTTATTTTTAACAGAACAGGAATATTAACTATGCGAAAAGAATGTCAATATATACAGGGATAGAACAGAAATCCTCTTGGGAGATCTCCACGAAGCTCTCCTGGAGGTAATCGAAAAGTCTATGGAGGAGGTTCCTGGGGAGAGCGGCCTTATTGCGTCCCCCGTGGTAGCTCACTTTTCCGCGCCAGGCTATCGTCAGGTACTCTGGGATCATTGCCTCGCAGAGCATGGCGGCATAGGGCCCCGGTTTCTGCTGGCTTTCACACAGCATGCGGGCTCTCTCTGTGTCACTGATCCTCACCAGGGTGATGTCGTTCATGGTGGCCTGCTTTGAATTAGGGGAATGTTAGGATTGGGACTGCTTGCCTGTTCCTTTACATAACAATAACCGGCGGTTACAGCCACGTGGTGGAGGCCGGACAGGGGCAGCATACAGGGATCTTTCCCGGGGACAGCCGTGAGGGGGTGGGACAGGGGCAGAGTTCATGCTTTCCAGATTGCCGGCAGCAGGAACTGGCCAACGCTAGGAGCATTGCTTTGACCGTGAAAGGAGGGCACTGCTATAAATTAAATTTTAAGCAGCCAAACGTCTACAGCTTACCATGTTTGCCTGCTACCCGAATTCTGCTGTCCTGCCCCGCTTGTCTGATCTCCACTGCAAGACCCTAGGCTCTGAATGCGAAGGCCGAAAATTCGAACTTGTCCTGAGTGCGCATGAGATAGGTGCTGTGCATGGTCTTGTTCACAGAGACAGACTAGACTATGTTAATTGTTCGCAAAAATGTATCTTTGTAAGGAATTCACTCCCTTTTTCCCATCACACAGCTGTGACTGTCTCCCGACCTACCACGGCATCCCCCTCACAGAGGCTGGCGCAGATTAGGCGGCGAAAGAAAAGGACATGGGACGAGATGTTCAAAGAACTTACGGGCTGCTCCCAAGCTGAGGCGGCCCAGTAGACCCAGTGGAGGGAGAACATGTCGCAGTACCAGCGCTCACACAGCGAACGGGAGGACAGATGGTGGCAGGAAGACCAGCAGGCAACTCAAACGCTGCTTGGACTAAGGAGGGAGCAAACGGACACGCTCCAGCGCCTTGTGGATGTTCTACAGGACTGGAGGCAGGAGAACAGAGCCCCACTGCAGTCTCTCTCTAACCGCCCTCCCCCGCCACAAAGTCCCATACCCCCCTCACCCAAAGTACCAAGAAGGAGGGGCGGCAGGGGCCATGAAAACTGTCACTCCACCCCTGCAGAGTGCCCTTTCCTTCCCGCCTCACCCAAGCCCCTGTCCCAGTTTCATCCCCTAACTGTCTAGTTGATAAAAAATACTTTTCTGTTAATTACTGGTTCCGTCCTGTTCTTTTAGAGGACACTGTGTTTGAAGGGGGGGAAGGGAGGTTGGTAACTGGACAGGACAGTCACCTTTACCAGGGTACAGACACGGGGGCTGGTTCAGCAGCAGGTCACACACACACTGCAGTCACTAGGCACCCTGGTCAGTCTGGGAGGTGGTTTTCATGTTCGGGGGGGAGGGGGGCTATGTGACTTTGTGGCGGGGGAGGGTGGTTAGAGATCTCATGCAGCGGTCCTTATCCTGGATCACAGAGCCATGCAGCAGGGGATCTGTAACCGTCTTCCCCTGCCACAAAGTCACATAGCCCCCACACACAGAGTCCCGAAAAGGAGGGGTGGCAGGCTCTGCTGAAACAACCAGTCCGCTCTAGGAGCAGGAGCCTGTCATTCCTCGAGTTTAGAAGCGGTCTTTACCTCACTGCACACCCTACCCACCACAGGCTGTGTCCCAGTTTCAACCCTTTACTGCGAAATCAGTAATAAAGAAAACAGTGTTAATTAACAAAGGTCCATGTATTTTATTTTTAAACGTGCATTGGAAGGGGGAAACGGGGTGAACGGGGTATGTAACTGCAGAGGATAGTCAACATTAACTGGGTAAAGAAACAGGGGCAGGTTCAGCTTCTCTGTAAACAAACTTAATAGTCACAGGTTACCCTGCTCACCGAGGAACCTAGCTTTCAAAGCCTCCCAGATGCACAGCGCTTCCCGCTGGGCTCTTCTAATCGCACAGCTGTCTGGCTGGGCGTAATCAGCAGCCAGGCAATTTGCATCAACCTCCCATCCCACCATAAAGGTCTCCCCCTTGCTCTCACAGAGATTGTGGAGCACACAGCAAGCTGCAATAACAATGGGGATATTGGTTTCGCTGAGATCCGAGCGAGTCAGTAAGCTTCTCCATCTCCCCTTGAGACGTCCGAAAGCACACTCCACCACCATTCTGCACTTGCTCAGCCGGTAGTTGAAGAGTTCCTTGTCACTGTCCAAGGCGCCTGTATAGGGCTTCATGAGCCAGGGCATTAGTGGGTAGGCTGGGTCCCCGAGGATCACTATAGGCATCTCCACGTCCCCAACCGTTATTTTGTGGTCCGGGAAGAAAATACCTTCCTGCAGGCATCTAAACAGACCAGAGTTCCTGAAAACACGCGCGTCATGAACCTTGCCCGGCCATCCGACGTTGATGTTGGTAAAACGTCCCCTATGGTCCACCAGTGCTTGCAGCACCATTGAAAAGTAGCCCTTCTGGTTAATATACTGGCTGGCCTGGTGGTCCGGTCCCAGGATAGGGATGCGAGTTCCATCTATAGCCCCACCGCAGTTTGGGAATCCCATCGCGCCGAAGCCATCTATGACGACCTGAACGTTTCCCAGGGTCACTACCTTTGAGAGCAGTAGCTCAACGATTGCGTGGGCTACTTGCATCACAGCAACCCCCACGGTAGATTTGCCCACGCCAAAGTGGTTCGCTACTGACCGGTAGCTGTCTGGCGTTGCAAGTTTCCAGAGGGCTATGGCCACTCGCTTCTGCACAGTCAGGGCTGCTCGCATCCGGGTGTCCTTGCGCTTCAGGGCAGGGGACAGCAACTCAAACAGTTCAAGGAAAGTTCCCTTATGCATCCTAAAGTTTCACAGCCACTGTGATTCATCCCAGACCTGCAGCACTATGCGGTCCCACCAGTCCGTGCTTGTTTCCCGGGCCCAGAATCGCCATTCCACAGCATGAACATGACCTATTGCCACCATGATCTCCACGGCGCGGGATACCGTGCTGTGTGAGAGGTCTGTGACACTCTCTGACTTCATGTCCTCACCGCGCTGCCGTAGCCTCCTCGCCCGATTTCTCAGCATCTGACTGTGAAAAAGGTGGACGATAAAGTGCGAGGAGTTGACAACGGCCATAACTGCAGCGATGAGCGCAGCGGGCTCTATGCTCGCAGTGCTGTGGCGTCCGCGCTGTCACTAACAGGAAAAGTGCACGAACTGTTTGCCTGCCGGTGGGATTGACGGTTGAATGACGACAGTTACCCAAAACCACCCTCGACACATTTTTCCACCCAGCATGCATTGGGGGCTCTACCCAGAATTCCAATGGGCAGCAGGGACTGCGGGAACTGTGGGATAGCTGCCCACAGTGCACCGTTTCCAATATCGACTCTTGCCCCATTAGTGTGGACTCACAAAGTCGAATTACTGTCCTTAGTGTGGATACACACATTCGATTTTGTAATATCGGTTCCACAAATTCAATTTAAGTAGAATCAAACTACTCTGGTAGTGTAGACATACCCTTAGTCTATAAGGTGCCACAGGACTCTGTCTCTTTTTACAGATCCAGACTAACACAGCTACCCCTGTGATACTCAAAAAGACAGTGTCCCCTGGTGGGTGTAAATCACTAACCTCCCTCCTCTCTGAGCACTGGCTGCCCCTCTGTTTCCTTGCCTCTCATTCTGTGCAGATGGGACCTTTCCCTCCAGTGCTGGAGGATTCGCCATTCTCATCTACCCTTGTCCCAAGCAGCACAGCGGGTGGGAATCTTACATGTACCAAGGTGACTTTGGAGCAGAAACCCCCCCAGACCTTCCATGCAATTGGCACTTGCCCCTGACTGAGCAGGATTAAAACTCCTGCAGGGAGACTGCTGGGCCACATCCACTCTGGGCATGAGCAAAGCAGCCGGGTGAAAAAATGAACTTGGAGATGCTGGGGATTGAACCCAGGACCTCATACATGCAAAGCATGTGCTCTACCACTGAGCTACATCCCCAGCTGGGCTGGAGGTTATACTCAGAGCTGTCCTCTTTCCAGAGCATCCAGTGGCCTAACAGCAGCATGGGGGACACATTCCCTGCTCTGAGGGCCAAACCTGCGGTCCTGGAGGCTGCTGGTTCTTAGGGTCACTTTGCAGCAGGGCCAGATTCTATGTGTGGGGCAGAGAGAGTGGGTGCCCTGGGCTCAGGGTGCAGAGATACACTCAGCCCTCTCCCCTGCATTGGGTGGGGGGTGCTGCTACCTCCTGCTGGAAGGTAATGTGGGGGGGAGGGGCGCTGTGAGTCACTCAGCACCTGACCCTGGTGGCAGCAGTGCTGTGGGGAGCGCCAGGTGTTTCTAGGATCTGCTATTGCCACCTGCCTGTGAAGTCCAGCTTTCCCCAGCACATTCACTGCGGTGCAATGGGGTCACTGTTTCCATGGCTGAGCAGCAAAGAATCACTCCCAGTTTCCCTTCTATCAGCAGCAGGATTAGCCTGTGTCGGTGGTTAATGAGGTGGATCTAGTTGTAGATTGTTATTCATTCCCCACCTTGACAATTCACACCGTCCCTTTCCTACTCAAATCCCCAGTACCTCGGTGATCCTGGTAGCGGGGGTTGGGTCCTGAGATTTTCAGGGTCCTTTTTACCCTCTACCTGGAGTGAACTCAGCTTTTCCCCCATCCCAGACAATCCATGAAATAACAACAGGGGCATAAAGAAAGAGGGGAGGGAACATCTCATGGCCAGGGCTGGATGTGCCCAGGGCCCCCTGCTTGTCCATTGTTTCCATGGAATTTGGCCCCCTGCTTTGCACAAGGGACAGAGAAAGATCTTGCTGTTCCTGTGTCTGTGCAAGGAAAATTGTGCTTCCCTAGGAAAGAGAGGCGGGAAATGGCCCCATGGTGGGACAATATCCTCAGGATTAAGACCTAAGGACTCAGGCTGAGAACTGATAGAACTGCACTAATCTGGGATTTAACAAATTGTCTTTCATGGAGCAGGGCCAGTTCCAGTGTTTTCGCCACCTCAAGCAGAAAAATAAAATAAAAAAGCTGCAATCAATGGCAGCTCTACCTCTGCTGCCTTTGGTGGCAAGTCCTTCCCTCCAAGAGGGACGAATTGCTGCTGAAGCCTCCTCTTTCCATTGGCCACCACAGGGACCTGCTTGCTGCGCTGGTGTCTGGAGCAAGCCCTGCCATGGAGACACTGGGAAGATGGGGGAATCAGGAAAAGACCATGGATTTGTTTACATTGCAAGTGAAGAATAACTGAAGGTTTTTTGGTTTAAAGTCACTTTTCCCTGACTGGAAATTGAAGCCAGGCTTTGGTGGTGAAAGTGCCAAATCCTAACCACTAGACCACCAGGGAGGTGAGGATAGTGGTTTCCTTCTCACTTATGCTACACTTTCTTAGGCTACTTTCTAGCCACTTTCTGAAACCGCTCCATTGTCCACTCCCTGAGGGGCTAGGAGCAGAGTGCAGGAACTCCTATGCTCAGGGTTACAACCTGAGCCCAACCCAAGTCACTGAAACAAACTCAAATGACGCTTCCTCCAGCAGGATCACAGAGCCACACAAAAAAAACCCATGAGGAACAATCCTCCTCTGCCTTCATTTACCCCATCGCAACCCTCCCAGCAGCCCACTCTTGCGGGAAGGACTGAGCTGATAGGAGCTCTGGCATAGAGACCAAGGGAGGGGAGTTGCTCCCCCTGGGTGTGAGCTGATCACAGTCTGACTGTGTAACGGGGCTCTGAGCTTTGTCATCTTGTAAGTTCTGAGTGCTGAGCCCCCCGGACCCTTCTGCTGGGAGCATGGGGATTGCACAACAGCTGCAAGCCCTTTTCCCGTCTCCTTGTCCTCCTCGGCTTCCCCAGACCTTCCCCACAAATGGTTCTATCAGGCACTGGAGGGATCTAAGGACCTGCAGGTTTCCCTCACCCACCTCTTAAGGCAAACAGTGATTCCCTTCTCTGAGACTCCTGGGCCTGGGCTTCTTTTGAGTTTTTCCCCAGGGGACCTGATTCCCTGTGAAAATGTGTGTGTGGCATGTGGGGAACTCAGACTCAGACTCTCCCCCACTAGAGGAGTCCAACAGCACCTCCCCTTGGTGGGAGAATCCTAAATTCCACCCTCCCACCCTGGTTACTCTGACCAGCTGATGGCGGCAGCATGCTAAATCAACCCCAGCTCTCTGGGCTAGAACGCAGCATCTAACCAGCCTTGTAACAGCTCCGGTTTGCTCGCTGGAGATATAACAAACCAGGAAAGAAGGCAAATGTCAGACAGGGAACCTTAGCTCACAAATTGTCATAAACAGTTAGTTAAGGGTTAAGGTTTTTGTCTACCTGTAAAGGGTTAACAAGCAGTACCTGTGGACACCTGACCAGAGGACCAATGAGGGACAAGATTATTTTCAAATCCGTGTGGAGGGAAGTTTTTTTTCCCTGTTCTTTGTTTTCTTAGAGAGTCTCTCTTGGGAATTAAGAGAGTCCAGACATCTTAATCAAGTCCTCCCAGGTTTCTACAATAAATTCTTCTATTCAAGCTAGTGAGTATTAGCAAGGAACTAGTATTCTTATACTTTTATTTCTGTATTTGCAATTCTGTGTTTTGCTATAGAATTTCTTTAAGTCTGTACTGTGATTGCGTTTACTGAGAAAGAAGGGAGGGGGAATTCCCTCCAGAGATTGATAAGTTTAGACCCTGTATTGTTTCATCTTGGTTACAGAGACAGTGACTTTCTTTTATTCTTTAATAAATTCTTTTCTTTTCTTTGGACTTGGTTAATTTCTTCTCTTGTGGAGATTCAAGGGAAGGGGAGGGGGAGGTGAGTCCCTCTTTGTGTTGGGTCAAGGATTTGACTCGGTGTAATCTCTCCAGAGCAGGCTGGAGAGAGGGAAGGGGGGAGGGGAACTGGCTGTTTCTCTCTCTCTGGTGAGATTCAAGGTGTTTGGATCTGTGTTCCCCAGGGGAAGTTTTTGGGGGAACAGGGAGTGTGTCAGACACTTAAAAACTGACTGGTGGCAGCTTTACCAGATCTAAACTAGGATTTTAGTTTAGAGGGAAACCAGTGTAGGTCCCCATATTAGAACCCAACAGCTCTAAGTGGGGGTGAGACCTATGACACAAATAAACACCCTCAGGCTCCTTCTACACTGCGACTGGGCAGTTGACTGACTTTAAATCTAGCTAGCTCAGTTGGTAGAGCACGATGGTCTTTCAGGGTGTGAAAAACCCCAAAACCAGTACAATTAAGCTGACCTAAGCCGTGGTTAGATAGTGCTAAATGAAAGGAAAGATTGTTCTGTCAATGTAGCTATTAGAGGGATGGAAAACCCCTCTAGTCATTGTAGCAACTGTCTACTCCACAGTGCTAGAGCAGTGTCACAGCAGCATTTTAAGTGTAGCCAGCCTCACAGTAAGACCAGATCAGGCTCCAGTTTGGCTCTGTGGACACTCAGGCACTAGCAACATACTAATGCCTCCATAGTTAGCAGGATTCAAACCTGTGTGGGGAGACCCTAATGGATTTCTAGTCTATCACCTTAACCACTCAGCCACAAGTACTTAATGTACAGTTATTTCACTACACCATGATTCTGTTCTCACAGAATTGTCACTTCAAATTGCTCAGACCAGCTCCCCCAGCACACTCATGGCTGTGCATTAGTGTAAGTGTGTCCATGGCTGAACAGCAAGAGTTCCTGCCCATTTCCCTTCCAGCTGGAGCAGGATGAGATTGTGTTTGTGGTTAATGACATTGCTATAGGTTGTTGTTCATTCCCCACACTGAAAATTCAGACAGTCCCTTTCCTATTCGAATCTCCACCCTATCATTCCAACAGCCGGGGTCAGGATTTCTCTGGGCACTGAAATGTTTCAGGGGGTTGGTGCATGAACTCAGCCTTGCATTCCATCCCTGATGTTGCATGGACTAACAGCAGCAGCATAAAGAAAGAGCTGAGCCAATATCTCCCTGTCAGAGGTGAAGGTGGCCTCGTCCCCTCTGTCTGACCATCGCCATTGCAGGAGAGAAGGTTTCAATGGAATCGAAGGCCCTGGCTCAGACAAGAGACACAGGGAGGTTTTGCTGTTCATGGATCTGTGCAAAGGAAATTGTGTCTCTGTGTGAAATTGAGGAGGGAAATGAAATGTTCACATGGTGGCCCAATGCCCTAACAAATGTGGGTGAAGGAGTCGGGCTGGAAAATGATTTTACAGGAGTTCGTATCAATTTATTGCCCTGATTAAAAGCTATGTCTAAAAGGAAGCCACTGTTGTTAGTACTTGAACCTGTGTAGGGACACCCCAGTGGATATCAAGTCCACTGCCTTAACCAGGGATAGTCGATTATTTTATCAAGATCTAAATTTCTTGGTCAAGATATAGTCAATGTCTACACGCCAGAGAAAATAATACACTGATGATAATAAGAAGAATTTAGAAATAATTTGCAGTCACTATGGGCATAACTATGATGATTGTTTCGTGTTTCACTCTTTATATCTGGCACCATCACTGCCTTTCCCTTTAGTCTTGTAGTTTACCAAGGGTAAAACTAAACATCTCTTCAGATACAAGGGAGTGTTTGTGTTCATTCCTGCTAGCTACACAGGGGTTTCATGTAGTTGCTTTCAATCCTCCGGCTCTGCCTTGATAAGTAACATTCCAGGGTGTCACTGAACTGAAGGAGGGAGATCATTATTTGACAGATTACGCCGCCTCTTAAAGGTGTTTGTCTGGCTGGCAGCCCTGGTTCCCAGGACTCTCCTGAGGGAAGAAAGTTTCTGTGCAAAATACTAAAACAGAGAGGAGGGAAAGGCGATGGCCACATGATGGGGCCAGTGTGTACCACAACATGGTTCTTTTATATGGGATGACTCTGAACATTGACTGATCTCCACTCCCTTGGATTTGAAGAGATGTTTAGTTCTGCACTTAGGAACCTATAAGGCTGAAGTAATTTTATGGATGGTGACACTACGATTGAAGGGTTATTTAATGTTGTAGAAATTGTTAAAAACACTGAGCTTCAACTGGAACTGCCTGTTATTAAAGGCTGGTTTCCCCACGTCAGTTCCACAAGCTCTGCTAGAAACACCCTGGCTTCTCTCCTGCCTCGGTGGGAACTGCAGGGAATCGTCCCCTGCTGCCCTTGGCTCCAGGCTGGTTTTTCTGGGGAGGGGACGTGGAATTGATTTGTTTGCTGTTGAGAAAGGAGCCAGGCCAGTTCTCAGGGAATGAGAACTCCCAGCATCTTCCCAGCCCAGCCCAGGCTGCTGCCCTGTCCCAGCCTCTGTTCCCCTGGGGGCCCTGCGTGTTTGACTCTAGAGCAGGCCGGGAGCAGCAGCTGAGGCAGAGGACAGCCTGGGCCGGGCAGATAAGAAGGAGTTTAGCCAGCAAAAAAGGCAAAATGGCAGGGGAGTATCACCTTGGACTCGACGGCATTTCTCCATTGGTCTGTCTGCTTTGGGGCAGGGACAATAACACGTCCTGCTGCTTTCGTTATTTCAAAGGGCAGTTTAGGATTTTCAGTCTCACACACGGTGCACAAAGCAGGACTCAACCTTTGCCGTAAACTAAACGAGCTGCTCACAGATTCTGGCAGCCACAATGAGCATTTGGGTGAGAGCTCAGACCTGCCCCTGTCCCAGAGGGAGGGGTGGGGGTCATCTGTGTGGGGACTGGAGCACTGACCTACCCGCTCCTAACTCCCAATCTTTCAGTAACTCTATTATCAGTGCCTGTGAGTGTAATTTAAACCATAAGGAAAACCACACTGCGGTAGACCAAAGGCCCATCTAGCTCTGAATCTTGTCTTCTGACATTAGGCAATAGCAGGTGCCCCAACAACCAGTCAACAAGGCACCACTGGGAGTTGAACCCAGGATCTCCTGTTTACAAAACAGATGCTTTAGCCAGCTAAGCCATGGTGCCTATGGGTGACTAAAACACAGTGTCTGCCCACACCTGACTCCCTGCCATCGCTACCAGGGCCTGACAAGCTTTGCTTGTCTTTGGATTCTCCAAAGCAGAGGAGCAGGTGACATTTTCCTTGCAAGCTGTGTGTGAGTGAATCTTTGGCCACGTCTGCACTACAAAGTTGTTTCAGCAGAATTATATGACTCAGGTGTGTGAAAAACACACAACGCTCTCTCAGTCGGTAGCATGTGGCTGGTGCACACACTGCAATGCCACGTCTGGTGACAAAACTGCCCTGTTTTGCTGACAAAATAAAACGACTTCGATGAGAGGTCTAGAGCTTTTTGCAGCAAACTTAAAGTAACAGAGTAAATGCTGCTGTTCATTATACCACCATAACTGGCCTTCCCCAGTATCCCACAATGCCTGCTGTGAACTCGCCTGCCCTGCACTCCTGCTACAGAGCCATGGGCCCCTCCCCTTTCATCGCTCTGGGAAGTTCTCACAGCTGAGCCTGCTGCTCTGCTCCGGCAGCCAGGAGCAAATCACTGCCGTGGATGCTGCTCTCTCCCGCCGTGCGAACACAGAGCAGGGTGGTGGGAACTTCCTTACATGGGGGGGGCACTGGCATCTGAATGTGACACCCCCATGACACCCCTTCCCTCGAGGAGGCCCTTACCTTCTAAACAGGGATGGCTGGTCTCTAGTAAAATCAGGAAAAGGGAAGGAGAAAACTCGAAAGAGGTTCCTTCTGGCACTCACGTCCGTGAACCCGAATACTCCCTATATATATGTGAATCCAAATACTACCTCAGTCCTCAAAGAGAGACCTCAAGAAGGAGACTTGCTGAAGCAAAGCCACAGGGGTCTCTGAGGTTTCCCTGGCCCCTTGCCCCTGTCCTGCCTGCCTGATGTCAGCATCTCTCTGTGAGGTCACCACCTCCCCACCACCTT
>ML129077.1:4975-21826 GCA_003846335.1 Cuora mccordi
ACCCTTTACAGGTGGAAACTTAACCCTTAACTAACTATTTATGACACAAGTACACTATGTCCACCAGATCCCCCTTGTCCACATGTTTGTTGACCCCTTCAAAGAACTCTAATAAATTAATAAGACACGATTTCCCTTTACAGAAACCATGTTGACTACTGCTCAATAATTTATGTTTTTCTATGTGTCTGACAATTTTATTCTTAACTATTGTTTCAACTAATTTGACCGGTACCGACGTTAGACTTACCGGTCTGTAATTGCCGGGATCACCTCTAGAGCCCTTTTTAAATATTGGTGTTACATTAGCTAACTTCCAATCATTGAGTACCGAAGCCGATTTAAAGGACAGGTTACAAACCTTAGTTAATAGTTCCGCAACTTCACATTTGAGTTCTTTCAGAACTCTTGGGTGAATGCCATCTGGTCCCGGTGACTTGTTAATGTTGAGTTTATCAATTAATTCCAAAACCTCCTCTAGTGACACTTCAATCTGTGACAGTTCCTCAGATCTGTCACCTACAAAAGCCGGCTCAGGTTTGGGAATCTCCCTAACATCCTCAGCCGTGAAGACCGAAGCAAAGAATCCATTTAGTTTCTCCGCAATGACTTTATCATCTTTAAGCGCTCCTTTTGTATTTTGATCGTCAAGGGGCCCCACTGGTTGTTTAGCTGGCTTCCTGCTTCTGATGTACTTAAAAAACATTTTGTTATTACCTTTGGAGTTTTTGGCTAGCCGTTCTTCAAACTCCTCTTTGGCTTTTCTTATTACACTCTTGCACTTAAGTTGGCAGTGTTTGTGCTCCTTTCTACTTGCCTCACTAGGAATTGACTTCCACTTTTTAAAGGAAGTCTTTTTCTCTCTCACTGCTTCTTTTACACGTTTGTTAAGCCACGGTGGCTCTTTTTTAGTTCTTTTACTGTGTTTCTTAATTTGGGGTATACATTGAAGTTGGGCCTCTATTATGGTGTCTTTAAAAAGGGCCCACGTGACTTGCAGGGATTTCACTTTAGTCACTGTACCTTTTAACTTTTGTTTAACTAACCCCCTCATTTTTGTATAGTTCCCCCTTTTGAAATTAAATGCCACAGTGTTGGGCTGTTGAGGTGTTCTTCCCACCACAGGGATGTTGAATGCTATTGTATTATGGTCACTATTTCCAAGCGGTCCTGCTATAGTTACCTCTTGGACCAGCTCCTGCGCTCCACTCAGGATTAAATCTAGAGTTGCCTCTCCCATTGTGGGTTCCCGTACCAGCTGCTCCATGAAGCAGTCATTTAAAGTATTGAGAAATTTTATCTCCGCATTTCGTCCTGAAGTGAAATGTTCCCAGTCAATATGGGGATAATTGAAATCCCCCACTATTATTGGGTTCTTAATTTTGATAGCCTCTCTAATTTCCCTTAGCATTTCATCATCACTATTACTGTCCTGGTCAGGTGGTCGATAATAGATCCCTAATGTTATATTTATATTAGAGCATTGAATTTCTATCCACAGAGATTCTATGGAACATGTGGATTCGCTTAAGATTTTTACTTCATTTGAATCTACATTTTCTTTCACATATAGTGCCACTCGTCCCCCTGCATGACCTGTTCTGTCCTTCCGATATATTTTGTACCCCGGAATGATTGTGTCCCATTGATTGCTCTCATTCCACCAGGTTTCTGTGATGCCTATTATATCAATATCCTCCTTTATCACAAGGCACTCTAGTTCACCCATCTTATTATTTAGACTTCTAGCATTTGTGTACAAGCACTTTAAAAACCTGCCCCTGTTTATTTGTCTGCCCTTTTCTGATGTGCGAGATTCTTTTTTATGTGACTGTTTATCATCTGACCCGGCCCTTACATTATACTCTTCCGTCCTCTGCTCCTGACTATAACCTGGAGATTCTCTATCATCAGACTCTCCCCTAAGAGAAGTCTGTGTCCGATCCACACGCAACTCTGCAGCAGTCGGCTTTCCCCCATCTCCTAGTTTAAAAACTGCTCTACAACCTTTTTAATGTTTAGTGCCAGCAGTCTGGTTCCACTTTGGTTTAGGTGGAGCCCATCTCTCCTGTATAGGCTCTCCCCATCCCAGAAGTTTCCCCAGTTCCTAATGAACGCGAACCCCTCCTCTCTACACCATCGTCTCATCCATGCGTTGAGACTCTGAATCTCTGCCTGCCTACCTGG
The DNA here is from genome assembly GCA_003846335.1 of Cuora mccordi. Classification (NCBI taxonomy): domain Eukaryota; kingdom Metazoa; phylum Chordata; order Testudines; family Geoemydidae; genus Cuora; species Cuora mccordi. The sequence continues at coordinate 7,163 of ML129077.1, forward strand.
CCCTGCGCGTGGAACTGGGAGCATTTCTGAGAATGCCACCATAGAGGTCCTGGATTTCAGTCTCTTCCCTAGCAGCCTAAATTTGGCTTCCAGGACATCTCTCCTACCCCTCCCTATGTCATTGGTACCTACATGTACCACGACCACCGGCTCCTCCCCAGCACTACACATAAGTCTGTCTAGATGCCTTGAGAGATCCGCAACCTTCGCACCAGGCAGGCAAGTCACCATACGGTTCTCCCAGTCATCACAAACCCAGCTATGTTCCTAATAATCGAATCTCCCATTACTAACACCTGCCTTTTCCTAGAAACTGGAGTTCCCTCCCCCGGAGAGGTAACCTCAGTGCGAGAGGCAACCCCAGCACCATCTGGAAGGAGGGTCCCAACTACGGGAAGGTTTCCCTCTGCTCCCATTGACTGCTCTGCTTCCCTGGGCCTTTCTACCTCCTCAACAGCACAGGGGCTGTCTGGGCGGAGGTGGGACAATTCTACAGTGTCCCGGAAAGCCTCATCAACATACCTCTCTGCCTCTCTTAGCTCCTCCAGTTCTGCCACCCTGGCCTCCAAAGTCCGTACATGGTCTCTGAGGGCCAGGAGCTCCTTGCACCGACCGCACACATACACCACCCGCCCACAGGGCAGGTAATCATACATGCTGCACTCAGTGCAATAAACTGGATAGCCCCCACTCTGCTGATGGGCTTCTGCCTGCATTGTCTCCTAGTTAATGGAAGGGTGGTTTACAGAAAGGGGTTTTGATATGTGGTTTGGGTTATAGGTTTTAGGGGGACCGCAGGGAAGGGGTTAGGGCTGGTGAGGGACTCCCTTCCTACTCCCCTTCCAAACTCCCTTGCGAAACTCCCTGTTAGCAGCCCCTGGTCGCTTGTGCGCGGCTTTATAAAGCCCTGGCCTGAGTGAATGCCCCGCCCACTGATTAAGGCTCAGCCAATTACCAGAGGCTTCGAGCTTTCAAACCTGCCTCCAACTGCCAGCCAGAGCACACGGTCCCTCAAACAACCAAACAAACACACAGACTGCCAAACACAAGCTCAGCACACAGCAAGTAACCCCCAAACACAAACAAGCACACACTACAGACAGTCACTTACCCCACAGATGCTGTATTTGCTCCTCCTTCACCTGGAGAACTCCCTTGCGAAACTCCCTGTTTGCCTCTGTTGCTCATTCCCAGCTTCTGTCAAACAGAGGCTAAGGACATCATTCCTGCCCATCCTGGCTAATAGCCATTGATGGACCTATCCTCCATGAATTTATCTAGTTCTTTTTTCAACCCTGTTATGGTCTTGGCCTTCACAACATCTTCTGACAAGGAGTTCCACAGGTTGACTGTGCGTTGTGTGAAGAAATACTTCCTTTTATTTGTTTTAAACCTGTTGCCTATTAATTTCATTTGGTGACTCCTAGTTCTTGTGTTATGAGAAATAGTAAACAACACTTATCTACTTTCTCTACACCAGTAATAATTTTATAAACCTCAATCATATCTGCCCTTAGCTGTCTCTTTTCCAGGCTGAAAAGTCCCTGTCTTATTAATCTCTCCACATACAGAAACTGTTCCATACTCCTAACAATTTTTATTGCCCTTTCCTGAACCTTTTCAATTCCAATATATCTTTTTTGAGATGGTGTGACCTCATGTGCACGCAGTATTCAAGATGTGGGCATACCATGGATTTATATAGAGGCAATATGATATTTTCAGTCTGTCTATCCCTTTCTTAATTATTCCCAACATTCCGTTCGCTTTTTCGACTGCCGCTGCACATTGAGTGGCTGTTTTCAGAGAACTATCCGCAATGACTCCAAAATCTCTTTCTTGAGTGGTAACAGCTCATTTAGACTCCATCATTTTATATGTATAGTTGGGATTATTCTTTCCAATGTGCATTACTTTGCATTTATCAACATTAAATTTCATCTGCCATTTTGTTGCCCAGTCACCCAGTTTTGAGATCCTTAGGTAGCTCTTCGCAGTCTGCCTGGGTCTTAACTATCTTTAGTAATTTTGTATCATCTGCAAATTTGGCACCTCACTGTTTACCCCTTTTTCCAGATCATTTATGAATATGTTGAATAGGATTGCTCCTAAACAGACCCTTGGGGGCCACCACTATTTACCTCTCTCCATTCTGAAAGCTGGTTGCACTGTCTCTTTGTCCAACCAGCCTCAGATGTAACCCTACACTCCAGCTCCTTGTCAGATTTGACTCCCCTTCCTCTTCCCCGTTTCCCTACTGGTTCCCAGTCCCAGTCTCCTTGTCAGGCCTTGTTCTAGTCTGTCCCTTTGCCCCCGTTCCTCATCTGGTCTCAGTTCTCACGTTCAGTCCTCCCATTTCCCACACTAGTTCCCACTCTTCTTACCCAGTGTCCAGCTCCACCTCATTCCCAGTCACAGTTTCTCTCTCACTCCAGAACCAGCCTCACCAAGCACTTTGTTCTAATCTATTCCTTAACCTCCTTCCAGGTCTAGCTTCCCCCCATCTTATATTGTAGTCAGTCACCTACCTCCGTTCTGCCTAGACACCAGCAGAGTGGGCACTGAGAGCACAGGAGATACAGGCCCCCTGCTGTCCATTCTAGTGCCCAACCCCACACCAGCTTGGAGCAGCAATTGCCGGGAAAGATCAGCTTTGCCCTTTTATCCTTAACCTGGAGTGTGGGGATGTCATCACTTGTGAAGTCTGGTCAGTAGTAGGGGCTGTGAGGGGATGGAGCATGCTCTGTAAGGACAAAACCTTCAGAGAATTTAGCGGCTAAACTCTAAGAACTGTTTGTGTGCACAAACTAAAACTTTTCAGAAGCTTATCACTTGGCCAATTATTGGATGGATTTTCACAGGGAAAAGGCACATCCCTGACACAAAGGTCACACCCTGCTGAATATCAAGTTTCTGCTCAAAAGCCTGGGGCACTAAAGCTTCTCCTAGAAAAGGTCATCAGATTTTTTTTTTAGAATGTCAAAACAATGTGTTATTCTCTGACCTCATTCTTAGGAACAGTAGAACCATTTTGGCTGAAACTTGTTTAAAAAAAAAAAAAAAAAGTCCACCTGAGGCAGATACCCAGCATGGAACTTTTCTGACCAGATGGCTAAAGTTTGGCAAAGTAGTGAGCAACTGAAAAGAAGGCCCTATAATGGGAAGGCTGGAGCCACCTTAATAACAGGTTATGTGACCAGGTCCACCTATATATGCTGGCGGGGGGGTGACATGGGTCACGTGAAGCCCTCGAATCAGCACGGCATGGCCCATGCAGCCCCCTCCCCTTTCCCCCCGTGGCCCATGCTCTCCCCCGCCACTTTTCTGGCGGTGCCCTCTAGGCCCTTTTTTCTACTGGTGCCTCTGTATGCTGGAGAGAGGAAGACGGAGACAGGGAGAGGCTGGTAGCATGTCACAAAGTATTGAATGGTGTATTAAATACTATCAAAAGTGTGTGAGCAGAACCTCTCTTTAAAATTGGTTTCTGCCAATTTTTATCTTTCAGGGAGCATTTTTCCTCACACTTGTTTCAAACAAAACCTGATGTAATACATTTTTCTAGAATAAAAGTACACATTATTTGTCATTCCAAACTGTAGTATGGTGTTTATTATTTCCAAACTAATGTGGGCTTTATGTTTCAGATTTCTTTTTCCCAAGAATGTCTCCTTGGCCGGTGGTTTGCAGTGTGACTCTGATGATTTTGTTGGTGTTCATCAGCCTTACTCCTTTTCTCTTCAAATTAAGAGGTAAAGCTCTAATGGGGAAAATGCAGTGTAATCAGAATGAGATTTTCTCCTTATAAAGACCATTTAGAGTTTTCTACATGGAAAAGTTACATCAGCTTAAAGTGTGAAATTAAATGGATTTTGTTAAACCAATGCAAACCTCTGTGTGGACACATCAATTTAAGTGGAGTTTATTTCAGGTTAACTTAAACCTGTTCATATTCATCTTAAAATAAGCCTAACACTTGGTTTGCAGCAGTTTAATTAGATTGTCAATGGAGCCTGAGGGAGTTAGGTTCCCAACTCCCCCTGTAATTCAGTGTGGTTCGGGTTTTTAAGTACCCTTGGCTCAAACGAAAATCCTTGTCTTATGGAGTTTCTGCTGTTTAATTCTAGTGTGTTCAAAAGATTATTACAGTATTAAGGAATGGCTTGTTATTTCTGTTATTATGGAAGGCTCCATTCAGGAATGCTAGTACACAGTCTTCCAAGTTTTTCTTTCTTTTTACTTTGTTTTAGTGTGTGAGCAAATGTTCAGTCTTGGGGAAGACAGGTTGTGGTGTTGTTTGTTAGTTTCGGGTTCTGCAAAGTTTCAGGAAGAGGGAGCTGAACAAGAAACAGGAGAGTTTGCTCATTGTCTTGATCTCAAGTTAGTCAATTCTTGAGGTATTAATTCTTGAGATTCTCTAGGAACCAAATTTCACGGATCCACACTCCAGCTCTTAAACAGCCTCTTGGAGGAACCCCTTCAGTCTGCCACACATCCAAAGGATCTCACTCTTCCTTCACAGTAAGCCTCATGGCCTGATCACCTCCTTAACTGAACCTCTGGGCTCCAGCACTCGGGTTTTCACACCAAGAGCTCTCTCCAGCTAGTCTACACTTAGATTCCTGAACAGAGGCTTGTATGCTCTTCAGGGACTTATGTGCCACAGCAAGGTTTTGCAGTGACACGAAACAGCCTTTTCAGAACAGAGTAGGATTTATTAGTCAACTGGCAACAATTCTTGGAGTTCCCTAGGAACCAAGCCCTGGTGCTTGGTGAAGTTCTTGAGAGACAGTATTGCCTGTGTGCTGTTTGTGACCATCGCTGTTCTAGGACAGGTCTATGTGTGTAAATAAATCAAATTACACTTAGAAAGTACCCAATTTCTCCTCCACTGGGCACCTAAGCTGCAAGTTCCTGAAGAGCTGCAACAGCTTGGTAGAGCAGTGTCATTATCATTATTCAAGGACTCATAATGAAAAGATCCTTTTAAATCTAGAGTCACAGAAAAAGTCCTCACATAATTTTATTTATATTTTCTTTTTTAGGGAAACATCTCAACACTATCAGTAAGTTCCATTTTTTTCCTGGTAGAACCAATGATATGCTCTGAAAGATTTTTGAATGAATGTGACAATGTCAACTTGAAAATCATAAGTAATACTAATTGCATAACTTGTTATATCGGTAATGGGTCGGAAGCCAGTATTGGACTTGTCTCTTCAGGAGGCAGCATGGAGTGGGTGTCCGGGGGGATTGTGCACTTGATGCCCATGGCAAAAATGGCTCCAGGCCAGCTCCATAAAAAGAACTTCCAAGAGGGGCTGGTGGCAGCCCAGGATCAAAGTGAGGATGTTGTCACCTGGGTCAGGATTCTGTGCACTGAGTGCCCACAGCCCTGGCACATACGTGAGGCATTTATAAGTGTGACCTTTCGCTCAGCTCGAGGCTGGCATAAAGGCCACTGAGGGAGTTTTGGGCTGCCTTCTCCTTTCCGTATAGAGCTGCACCTGGTCAGACCCCTAATGCAGCTACACCAGTGTGAAAAGTGACTTGCGCTGGTGTGGTTTATCCTGTGTCCAATCCCTAGGATTGTACTGGTGTAAAACAATGCACAGTAGACAGGCCAATTGATCAACGATTGGGGGGCAGGCAGTGGTTAATTCCACCCAGGAGAAGCTTTTACAGGATGTCCTTTTATTTCTGTTTGTTATTTAGGTAAACTTCAAGTAGACCTAGGTAAGGGCATTTTGTTTTTGTTTTGTTTTGTTCCTCTCTCTCTGATGCAGCCTTTTCTGTGATAATGAATCCTATTGATGCTGAATTTGTCTGGCTTAATTCTCATCCCCATCTATGTGTTTGCTTCCAGAGTGGAGGAGATCCCTAAGCGATGCAGGTAATTACAACTCAGATTTAATCAATGGGGATCCTGCTTCCTTTCACTGCACAAAAAACGAGGGAAGTGTAGTATAATATTGTTCCTGTTCAGAGAAGACGGAGTCCTGAGGTTCAAATGAGGGAGAGGAAAGGACTACCACAACATGCCCTCCTTACACATTTCTCCCATAGTTCTGCTCCAAGTGACTGAGCAGTTATTGTCCGTTAGGATCCCAGCCCTGGTGTCAGCTAGAGGAACAAGGGTGACCAGTCTCCAGAGTTCAAACCAAGGAGTAAGTCTACTCAGACTTCAAATTCTGCATCTTTTGTCTTCTCTCCTTTTTCCTCTCTCCACCAAATCCCAACTTTCTGCTGTTTTTAACCATCCTTGCCACCTTCTCCTTCATGGAGTAAATTCCAAACCCTCTTTCTCCTCTCCCCACCCCTAACTTCCTTCTCTTGGAGAAGCTTCTTGCTTCTAAATCAAAATCCCAATTTTAAAAACTGAAATCTGGACTGATCAGTCTCATTGGCTGGCCCTGATGACTAGCTACAGAATTTTAGTTAGGGATCTATTGAATGCTGTCATTCTCTACAGAGCTCAGATATGTGGCAAGATGGAGCAGGCATCATGCTGGCATCAACCAGAGAGCCAAACTCTAAGGTTTTAAAATGAAGTGGGGGAGGGCACATCAGGGAAAAGGTAATTGTGACCATGTGAATGATGTGAGTGGAAATCTGCTGGGGCTTCCCTATGATTCCTGGGTCTCTAGTCGCCATCAGGGGAAGAGCAGGATGAGAAACATTTGGAGTCTCAGTCTCGGCTCAGCAAATCTTCTTGCTCTGTCACCTCCCTCAAGAGTGACTCTCCCCTGTACTGTGCTGACATCTCAGAGCTGCTCCCCATTCTGAGCAGGGTACATCCTGGAAGGAGATTCTCTGAGTCACTCCCCAGCTGGGGCAGATTCTGTCATTGATGCCATCAAACCCTCCCCCAGGACTGAGCTCTGCCCCTAACGCTCTGATTCTCTCTCCCCAGTGACTGTGACTCTGGATCCAGACACGGCTCATCTCAAACTCGTCCTGTCTGAGGGAGGGAAACATGTGAGATGGGGATACAAATGGCAGCGACTGCCGAACAACCCTGAGAGATTTGACACTGAGCGCTGTGTGCTGGGCTGTGAGGGATTCACCTCGGGGAGACATTGCTGGGAGGTGGAGGTGATGGATGAGGGATACTGGGCTGTGGGGGTGGCCAGAGCGTCTGTGAGGAGGAAGGGAGGGATCAGCCATAGCCCTGAGGGGGGGATCTGGGCTGTGGAGCAGTGGGGGGATCGGTTCCAGGCTCTCACCTCCCCTGTGACCCCCCTGCCCCTGAGCCGGGCCCCCAGCAGGATCCGGGTTTGTCTGGACTGTGACCGGGGGCAGGTGACATTTATCGATGCTGGTGACGAGGCCCCGATCTTCACTTTTCCTCCGGGCTCCATCCCTGGGGGGAGAATCCGACCCTGGTTCTGGCTGGGGCCGGGATCCCAGCTCAGACTGTGTCCCTGAGACACGCAGCAGAGGAGGGAACCGGAAATCTCTAGCCTCATGAACCCTAGTCTCTATGATCTTGGAGGACTCCTATCTGCCCAGCCCCTGGTGCCTCATCTCTATGGCCCCTGGAAGCTCCTCCCCCTCCCTGCAGTCCCAGGAGACAGAGGGGGGAGAACACCTGGGGTTGCGGGGAGACATGCTGGATGGGGGCAGCACTAACAGCTGGGCAGGAGACAGGCAGATGTGGGGGTGGCAGGGACACAGAATTAATCAATCAGGGTTGGGGGAGCTGGGGAGAAGCTGGAAGAGCCGCAGCAGCAGGGAGCATTTTGTGCAGATCTGTGGATTAGATCTCACTGACGCAGCAAGAGGGGAAAGGATAATGAATGGAGGGGAATGAATGGAGCAGCCAAGAGGGATGATCTGTGACAGGGAGGGGAGGAGAGTGAAAGAGACACAGGAAAATAAACAGGGATCACAAGTGAGGGCTAGAAAAATGCTGAGTAGAAAAGGACAGTGAGGGAGGAGGAAGAGGGGGGAAAGAAAAGGGAGAACAAAAGGGAACGTGAGCGGGATGGAGAGATTTATTACTGAAAGTGAGACTGTGACTCATTAATTTCCTATATTAATTCCTGGACATTGGTGCTATTTTAGTGCCGTTAAGCAAACTGCTCTGAGTAGCTGTGGATCTCCTTACAATATGCTGTGGTCATTAAACTCTCTTAGCTCCTTTTACTTTCCTGCTTTCCACCTACTTACTGTAAAATAAAAACATTACAAACAATTCTTCTTGTTTCCTTCACCTTAACGTCCCAGGTCTAATTGTTGTGTGCAGCTCAAGAACATGAGGTCCAACCTCATGGCAGGGCAGTTACAAAGCAGAGCACAAACCCCACACGGGTTGTGAGTTCTGTGTTTAGATTTCACTCGCCAGGTATCAAGTGTGATCCCCTCAAGAACTAAAACTGCCTTAACATGGGCGGTGGGTGCAGGGCCGGCTCTAGGCACCAGCCCTCCAAGACTGTGCTTGGGGCGGCACTTTCTAAGGGGCGGCAACCCCCCCCTTTTTTTTTGCTTGGAGTGGCAAAAAGCCACTCGCCCTGTCAGCGCACGAGCCAGGATCCGCGCCCCCTGCCCAGCCTAGCAGCGCCCTGCACAGCCCACTCAGGTGGGGAAATGCCACGCTGCACTGGGGAGACTCAGAGCGACAGCGGCTGCAGGACCCCTCCCCCCTTCCTGCATCCCAGGCCCTGCTTCCCTCCCTCCCCGGCTCCTCTCACTCTTCGGTAGCCCCTCTCACCACCGCCGCAGCCCGTGCTTGGCTCCAGGGCCTGGGCTGTGGCAGCGAGAGGGGCTCCAAGAGTGTGTGAGGAGCTGGGGAGGGAGGGAAGCGGGGTCCCCTGGAGCCGAGCCCGGGGGTCCACCTCGACCACCAGCAGCTCTGCGAAGCCCAGGGAGGGGGCCGTGTTCTCTGTGTCGTCCCGCAGCTGCACTGCCACCTGGGGGTCGTGTTCTCTGTTCCACTCCGTGCTGCCCAACAGCTCCACCCGCATGGGGACGGAGTCGCGGCTGGGCCAGAGCTCAGGCGCCATGCGCTGGTAGCAGATCCTATGTTTGGGGGTGGGGAGCCTAGAACTGGGGTGGCTGGGGTGTATGTGGGGGGGAGACAGAGCCCAGAGCTGGGGTGGCGGGGGGAGGGCACTGCTGGGTGAGGGGAGCCCAGGGATGGGGTGGCGGGGGGTAACCAACATTTTTTTTGCTTGGGGTGGCAAAAAACCTAGAGCCGGCCGTGGGTGGGCAAAGCTTCCCCTGAGGGAGGCTAGGTCCCTGTCCCACTTCTTGGATCCACATTCCACCCCCACTTCACCCCAGGCCCTGCCTCCTCCCTGCTCAGCCGCCACCACTCTCTGTGTCACTCTCCTGCCAGTGTGAGGGCAGGGTTGGACACAGCAGTGGGGGTGGGGGTCATAGGCACCAACTTTCCCCACCACCGGTGGGTGCTTGTACTGCCCCTGGCCCTGCCCTGATTCCACCCTTTCCCTTCCCCTGCACCACCCCCATTTCATCCCCTTCCCCAAATCCCCACCCCAGCCCTGCCTCTTCCCCAAGCACACCATATTCTCCCACCTCCCTCCCAGCACTTGCCACTCGAAACAGCTGTTTCACGGCGCAAGCATTGGGAGCTGGGTGAAAAAGAGGGCATACGGCACGCTCACGGGAGGAGGTGGAGCAGAGGTGAGCTGGGGCAGGGCGGGGAGCTGCCGGTACCGGAGTGCAGAGCACTCACCAATTTTTCCCTGGAGCACCCATGGAGTCGGCGCCTATGGGTCTCACAGGGAAGTGGAGTAGAGGAGGGACATAATGAGCGATGTAGGGGGGGGTCTCACAGGCAAGGGGATGGAGGAGAGGAGGAACACAGTGAGTGATGGGCAGAGGCATCTCGCGGGTAGGCGGGTGGATGAGAGGAGGGGCAGGGTGTGTGGGGCGGTCTTGCGGGGATGGTGGAGGAGAGGAGGGACATGGAGAGCAGTGGAGGAGGATCTCACAGGGGAGGGGTGGAGGTGAGGAGGCACACAGCGAGCAGCAGGTGGGTGTTTCACAGGGGCAAGTGGTGAGTAAGGATATTGCGAGTGGCAGGTGGAGGGGGTCTCATGGGGGTGAGGAGGAATGCAGCAGGCAGGGCCCTCTGCATGAGATACCCATGTGGAAAGTTGGGGGTAGTTAATTCAGATAGGAAAGCAAGACGTGATATGGATAGTATCTAAAACCACCACTGGTAGCTAAACCTGATGGCTAAATCTGACAGGTGACTGTTTTTCACACAACCCCTGGCGAGGAGCTATGAAAATTTGGGGGGCTGGGGAACCAAGGTTGGAGAGGCACCTACCCACAGCAAATAATGCCCCCGTTTGGAAGGGAAAATAAGTAAACTTGTCAGAATGAAGGACAGTGCCGAAATGTATCTTAATGAAAATATTTACCAAAGAGAAAAGGCTTTGAAATAGGGTTGCCACCTCTGAGGTACAAAAAATCAGGACGTCCTCAGCCCATAAGCCTGGCAGCATCTACTGAACACCTTACAGATGTCCCAGGGCAACTACCTCCAAAAAGCATGCGCTTCAGTGTTCGTAGAATGGGAGAATTAGTTACAGACATTGGGTTTATTATTTTTAATTAAAAGGTATGAAAAGTTCATAATATTGGAAGTCCAAAATGGTATTAATTGTCATTGGAGCATAAGGCCATTTTGGAGAGCTAACAATCAATGGCTGCAATTTCAGCTTGCAAACTAAGGCCTGTATCTAGAAAAAAAATGTTACTGTGTCCTTAGCTGTATTCAGTGCAATTGTCATTGATACCGATGTCATGTGTGTCTAGACAGCCAAACACAATAACCAGTGTTACCAACTCTTGCAATTTTACCATGGGGTGGCAGCATTTGGTGTTTTTATTCTGAAAACACAAGCTTCTGGGGTCAAATGATTGCGCGAGAATCAGAGTTTTCACTAAGTATAGCAATAAAAAAATGTAACTTGTGGTTTTGGAAAAAAAGTGAAAATATGAATCTCATGCATCCCTAAAGGCTCAGAAACAAAAAATAAAAAGAACCCCAAACATATCTGGTTTTAAATCATAATTCTTTGGTGCATGATGTACCATATGATTTCTTGTATCAGAGGGGTAGCCGTGTTAGTCTGGTTCTGTAGAAGCAGCAAAGAATCCTGTGGCACCTTATAGACTAACAGACGTTTTGCAGCATGAGCTTTCGTGGGTGAATACCCACTTCTTCGGATGCAAGCAGTGGAAATTTCCAGGGGCAGGTGTGTATATATAAGCAAGCAAGAGGTAAGCTAGAGATAACGAGGTTAAATCATATGATTTCTTGGGGTTATCACTACTGTATATCTATGTTTAGTCAAAATTACAGTAGAAATTTGCCTCTGAGAGAGATTTCATACAAGAGAGTCAGTGCCATCCCTACGCATACACAAAGTATGCAGCTGCATGCCCCAGAGGGAGTGAACCTAACAGGTAATGATCAAGTGAGCTCTTTCCTCCCATCCATCTCCACCTTCTGACAAACAGAGGCTAGGGACACCATTCCTTACCCATCCTGGCTAATAGCCATTAATGGACTTAACCTCCATGCATTTATCTGTTTCCTAGAGACTGGCTCCATGGGGTCCCTCACAAACTGGAGACGGTTACTGTGGGTTTGTCTTTACTATAGCTTATGTACATACTCCACAAACTGAGCATTTGAGCTTGTTCCAGAATCTGGGATGAGCCTATGTTGTGAAAACTGAAATGCTCAAAATAGCACATGCATGTGAATGGACACAGGGTGCTAAAATTAAATTAACACAAGGGTTCTCAAACTGGGGGTTGGGACCCCTCAGGGGGTCACAAGGTCATTACTGGGGGGGTCACAAGCTGTCAGCCTCCACCTCAAACCCCGCTTTGCCTCCAGCATTTATAATAGTGTTAAAGATATAAAAAAGTGTTTTCAATTTATAAGCGGGGGGGTCACACTCAGAGGTTTGCTATGTTAAAGGGGTCACCAGTACAAAAGTTTGAGAACCGCTGAATTAACCCCTCTGGAGCCTCAGGAAATGCAGGGGAGGGGGGTCTCCCTTGGTAGGGTTGGGAAGGATATTGCTCTTCTCATGTGATCCCTCCCCCAGTGGCTAATTTTAAATGAAGCTACCCTCCCCTGACATGAATCTCCCTATGGGACGTAAATTATAATTTGGCATTTGAGAAGTGAAAGGGATGGTAGCCCTAATGGAAAAGCTAACAGCTTGGCTCTTCTGCAAGCCTCAAACTGCTGAATGAGCTTTAGGGTAGGGAAGGCTGTGCCTCCCAAACAGCCTGGCCCTGCCCCCTATCTGAACCCCACCCACTTCCTGCCCCCCAGCTGCCCACCCCCCCTCAGAATCCCCGATCCATCCTGCTCCTTGCCCCCTCACCATCTCCCAGAGAACCCACCCAACCACCATCCTGGGACCCCAACCCTGCTCCCTGTCCCCTGACTGCCCCGGCCCCTATCCACCTCCTCGCTGAGTCCTGACAGACCAGGACTAGGTAGGAAGCACTCGGGGGAGAGGATCTAGGGGGAGGGGGCAGAGCAGGGGCAGGAGCAGGTGGAGTGGGGTGAAGTGGGGGCTTGGCCTTGGGGAAGGAGGCAGACCTGGAATGGGGCACCCACTAGGAAAACTAAAAGTCAGCACCTATGGTGCGTGAGGTGGTACCGGCAGTGACAGCAGTGAAGGCAGCTGGGTGGGCATGTGCAAGCCTTGGCCATGCTGGAAGACCGCACCCAGCAGGGCACCTCGCTGGGCACCAGCCAGCACAGGCGCAGCACCGCCCTAATGTCAGGTGGACAGAGTCCACATGGGCGCAGCTTGTGCATGCGGGCACCAGTGGGGGGCCCATTGACTGTTCTGCCCTGGGGCTCGGAATTGCTGTTGTTAGGCTGGGGGGGGGACTCTGCTCATGTCCTGCTTGGGGCCCACAGCACAGCTCTTTTTGCGTTCCCATAGCTTGTCCTCGGTGTCCGTTTCCCTTTTTGTTCACTGTGCTGTGTTAGATCAATGATGACACGCATTTAGGGGGCTTCCCTTGGGTAACTGATAGAGATTTATGGTTTGAATTCTCACTGGCACAGCACTGCCAACCCCAGGCATTTAAAAATCTTAAATCAGGCCAGCCCCTCAAAATAATGAGATTTAATAATAATAAATAGTAAATAGAAGCATTCTTTTATTTGCCTTTTGGTGTCTATAGGGCCAGCTCTAGGTTTTTTTGCCACCCCAAGCAAAAAAAGATTTGGCTGCCCCCCCAACCCCAACCCTGAGCTCCCCCTCCCTGCCCACCAGTGCCCGCCTACCCCCTGCTGCCCCAGCACTGGGCTCTCTCTTCCCCCACACACACACACACCCTGCCGCCCCGGCACTGGGCTCCCCACCAAACATGGGATCTGCTACCAGCACATGGCAGCCAAGCCCTGGCCCAGCTGTGACTCCATCCCCATGCGGGTGGAGCTGCTGGGCAGCATGGAGCAGAAGTACTTTCAGGTGATGGTGCGGCTGCAGGGAGGCGTGGAGAACACGGGTCCCTCCCTCGGCTTCGTGGCGCTGCTGGTGTCTGAGGTCGATCAGTTCGTGCTCACCGCCCTCACCCCCGACATGCTGGCGCCCGAGGACCTGGAGAGCCCCCAGGACCTGCTGATCTTCAGCCTCACGGTGCCCTGGCCCAGCTGCGGCGGGCGGGAAGGCGAGGCTCTCCGGCTGCGGGGCTACGGGCTCAGCACTGACGAGCCCAGCCGGCCACTCACCTCCTCACACACTCCGGGAGCCTCTCTCGCCGCTGCCACAGCCCGGGCTCGGCTCCAGGGGACCCCACTTCCCTCCCCTGCCCCGGCTTCTCACACACTCTGGGCAGGGCCGCCCAGAAGATTCAGGGGGCCTGGGGCAAAGCAATTTCAGGGGCCCCTTCAATTAAAAAAAGTTGCAATACTATAGTAACATGTATTTGGAAATGTAAAAAATAACTAGTGAAATACATTCAAAAATCAATTTGTAATAATTTGAAAATACACTGTTTAAAAACATTAAATGCTTTAATGGTATGTATACATTTGCAGTTACATAATGGGCTGTTGCTGGGTGATGGTGATGGTTGGTACCAATGGGCTGCCGCTGCCTGGGGGTGGTGCTGCTGTTGCCCAGGGCTGGGGGGGGAGCTGGGTTGGGGGGTGCCTGGCTCACAGGGACTGGGCTCAGTGCTCTGCGGAGATGGGGTCGGGGGCTAGGTTCGGAGCTGGGGGTCAGGGCTGTGAGGGGGATGATGTTGGGGGGTGGCCGGCTCAGAGGGGCTGGGCTCACAGCTGGGGGTCATGGCTGTGGGGGATGGGGTCGGGGGGTTGCCCGGCTCAGAGGGGCTGGGCTCAGAGCTGGGGGGGATGGGGTCGGGGGGGCCAGCTCCGGCCCCGGCCCCTTACCATGCCGCCTACCCCCTCTCCCAGACATGTCTCTAGCTGGGCCTGAGTTCCCAGCGCTTGGCTGCAGCTCGCAGCCCCGCCCCCTTACCAGCTGAGACACCGGGGGATGGGGGAAGACGGAGGCGGGGGGAGCCTCTGACATACTCATGGGAGTCCCTGCAGGGGCTGGGGCCTGGGGAAAATTGCCCCACTTGCTTTCCCCCGCCAGGCGGTGCTGACTCTGGGAGCCCTTCTCATCGCCACCACAGCCT
>ML129077.1:61826-86110 GCA_003846335.1 Cuora mccordi
TTGTCATACCAGTCCTGTAGTATCATCAATGTCAATAAATTCTAGAAAATGTTCTCTGACAGTCACCACTGCAGGGACATTTTTACTAGGTTCTACAAAACGCACCATTAAAGTAATTTGTTCCATATGGCTGATGTCAGGTGTGCAGTCCAGAAGAACAGAGTAATATCTTGCTGACTTCAGATCTGCCACAATCTTCTGTTTGACTTTTGTTGCCAGTAACTGTATGATCTCATTTTGAATTGTTTTTCCAAAGTAGTGGGGTGTGTACATTTCTTGGGTGGTGACTCTTCTGAGATGCTCCTGGAGTACAGCATCAAACTCAGACATCAGCTCCACAATTTTAAGGAAGTTTTCATTGTTTGGCACGTACAGCTGATCTGAAGTGCCACACAGTGCTAGGTTTTGGGTAGCAAGCATTCTCACAATGGCATGAGCCTTTTCAGAACATTTTGCCAGTAAAGAGACTCTGATGCAATCTTCTCTTAATGCTGATCATCCATGGTGGCCTTTAATAGTAGTCTTGTCTCAAGCTCTTTCCACCTATGGATTGCTCTCCGGTGATTTGCTGCCTTCGCATGGCATGCCAGATTTCTAGCCAGATTTTTCCAGTCCTTTGTTCCCGTAGAACCCAATGTGGCTGGAATATTAGACTGGAAGAGTTTGCAACACCACTCACATCCTCACTGGGGCCGGAAGGCTCACCGTGAACATTTGTGTCTATGTATCTCAGGAGAGTTCCTTCCTGCTTAGAGAGAAAAGCTTTCTTTGCTTTCTTTCTTTTTCTGAATGCTGCCCCAGAGGGACATTTTCTTCTTTCACTCATGACTGCTGTTCTGTGCCAACTATAGTGGCTCTCAACACTCAATTGAAGGGGACAAATAAGCAGGCTGGTAGCAGGGTCTGAGTGAGGGAAGATATCAGCGCCTCAAGGGCCTAACTGGCTCCTACTACTTCAGTTGACTGCCTGTTCTCCTCAGGTGGGTTCAGGGAAGCAACAGGAAACAGGAAGCTCCCTGTCACAGAGAAGCTGGTGTTAATCAGTCAGGCTCCTGGGGGTGCTCGAGAGGTACATAAGAGGCTCCTTCTCCTCTCTCTCCCTGCAGCTCGTGCTGCTTTCTGTTATTTCCTTTCCCCTTTTCTCCTGCCTGCCTGTTATGTCTCTTGTGCCCTTCTTCCTCCAGCACAGCACTCCACCATCTCTGTGTATCTAGAGCAGAGAGAGTACATATGCACCAGCAGCAGACACAATTTTCTACATTCTGGGTCCTAGTGGCGCCCCCCCTCCACCCCCGCACAGTCTGGCACCTGAGGCGACCACCTCAGTTCACCTCTTGGTAAAGACAGCCCTATCCCAGCCTCCCCCAGGCCTGATTTCTGCCCCTAACGCTCTGATTATTCTCTCTCCCCAGTGAATGTGACTCTGGATCCAGACACGGCTCATCCCAACCTCGTCCTGTCTAAGGATGGGAAAAGTGTGAAACGGGGACACACACGGGCAACTGCTCAACACCCCTGAGAGATTTGACACTGAGCCCTGTGTGCTGGGCTGTGAGGGATTCACCTCGGGGAGACATTGCTGGGAGGTGGAGGTGGTGGATGGACGACACTGGGCTGTGGGGGTGGCCAGAGAGTCTGTGGGAAGGAAGGGAGGGATAAGACGTAACCTTGAGGGGGGGATCTGGGCTGTTGGGTGGTGGGGGGATCAGTTCTGGGCTCTCACCTCCCCTGTGACCCCCCTGACCCTGAGCCGGGTCCACAGCAGGATCCGAGTTTGTCTGGACTGTGACCGGGGACAGGTGACATTTATCGATGCTGGTGACGAGGTCCCGATCTTCACTTTCCCGCTGGGCTCCGTCCCTGGGGTGAGAATCCGACCCTGGTTTGGGGTGTGGTGGGGATCCCCACTCAGAGTATGTCCCTGAGAGTGGGGTGTGCAGGAATATCCCACTGGGGATCCGGAAATCAGCCTTTCTAGCCTCACACACCCTGGTCTCTATGAGCTTGGAGGACTCCTGTCTACCCAGCCCCTGGCTTCTCATTTCTATGACCTGTGGAAGCCCCTCCCCTTGCCTGCAGCACCAGGGATGGGAGGAGGAGGGGGAAGAACCCCTGGGGCTGCAGAAGGGGAAGAGGGGCCCTGAGGGGCAGAGGTGGGGGCTGGGTAGGGGGCAGAACTAACAGCCTGGCAGGGAACAGGTGCAGGTGGGGGTGGCAGGGACACAGCATGAATCAATCAGGGTTTGGGGGGTTGGGGAGAAGCAGCAGCAGGGAGCGGTTTGTACAGATCTGTGGGATTAGATCTCACTGGGGTTTCCCAGCCAGAGCTCCTGCCACAGGGGCCCAAGTCACCTTCCCCTGTAACTACAGGACAGCTGGTAACCCTGTAACTGTCTCACATGGGTGGGAGGGGGAGATGGGCACAGATTGACCAAAAACCCATTATATAACCTTTAAAAAATGATCATTGGGTCAGTCTCATGATTCTTTTTAAACTCCTGAGGTTGGCAGCACTGGGAGAGGCAGGGACAGGGCGGGTTTAACCAGAGGGAATTAGAAGATCAAGAAGAAAAATGTGAATGGAAATAAAACAAGAATAAAGGGAGAGTCCAGAAGAAATGGTGAAAAACAGAAATGAGAAGAGTGACAGGAAAATATCCCTGGCAGGGAACCAGCTCAGGGGCAGCAAGAGGGGAAGGGATAAAATCAGGAAAGAATGGAGCAGCCATGGGGGATGATCTGTGATAGGCAGGAGAGGAGAGTGGGAGAGACACAAGAAAATAAACAGGGGTGGGAAGTGAGGGCTAGAAAAGGACAGTATAAAAGAAAAGTGAGAAGAAAACGGAGCGTAAGAGGGACCAAGAGATTTATGACATCTTACTGAAAGAGACTATAACTTATTAATTCCCTATATTAATTTCTGAGCAACTGTACTGTTGCAGTGCCATTAAGAAAACTGTTCTCAGTAGCTGTGGAATCTCCTTTCCATGCTGTGGTTATTAAGGCTCCTTCTCTAAGGGTATGTCTACACTACAAGACTATTTCGAATCAACTTAAGTCGAATTTGTGGAATCGACCTTATGAAGTCGAATTTGTGTATCCACACTAAAAACACTAATTCGACTGTGTGAGTCCACAGTAACGGGGCCAGCATCGAATTTGGAAGCGGTGCACTGTGGGAAGCTATCCCACAGTTCCCGCACTTCCCGCTGCCCATTGGAATTCTGGGATTTCCCCCCAATGCATGCTGGGGGAAAAATGTGTCAAGGGTGGTTTTGGGTAACTGTCATCATTGAACCGTCAATCACGCCTTCCCTCCCTCCCCGAAAGCGCCTGCGGGCAATCTGTTCGTGCACTTTTCTGCTCAGTGACAGCGCGGGCGCCACAGCACTGCGAGCACGGAGCCCACGGCAGTTATGGCCGTTGTCAACTCCTCGCACTTTATCGTCCACCTCTTCCACAGTCAGCTGCTGAGAAATCGGGCTACTTTTCAATGGTGCTGCGAGCACTGGTGGACCATGGGGGACGTTTTACCAACATCAACGTTGGGTGGCCGGACAAGGTTCATGACGTGCATGTTTTCAGGAAATCTCGTCTGTTTAGACGCCTGCAGGAAGGTAGTTTCTTCCCGGACCACAAAATAACTCTTGAGGATGTGCAGCTGCCTATAGTGATCCTCGGGGACCCAGCCTACCCGCTAATGCCCTGGCTCGTGAAGCTCTGTGCAGGCGCCTTGCACAGCGACAAGGAACTCTTCAAGTACCAGCGAGCAGCGTGACCTATGACTGTTCAGTTTCTTTACAGAGAAGCTGAACCTGCCCCTGTTTCTTTACCAAGTTACTGTTGACTAGCATCTGCAGTTACATACCCCGTCCACCCCACTTCCCCCACTTCCAACACACGTTTAAAAATAAAACAGATGGTCCACTGTGACTTTACAAAGGTTTCTTTATTGATGACTTTGCGTTAAAGGGTTGAAACTGGGACGCAGACTGTGCTGGGTAGGGTGTGCGGCGATGTAAAGACCGCCTCTAAACTCGAGGAATGACAGGCTCCTGCTCCCAGAGCGGTCTGCAGTGCCGGACTGGTTGTTTCAACGGAGCCTGCCATCCCTTGTTTTTGGGACTCTGTGTGCAGGGGCTATGTGGCCTTGCGGCGGGGGAGGACGGATACAGATTCCTCTGCTGCGTGGCTCTGTGGTCCAGGACAGGGACCGTTGCATGAGATCTGTAACCCCCCTCCCCCGCTACAAAGTCACTTCCCCCCCCCCCACCCACTCAGAACCTGCAAACCACCTCCCATACCGACCAGGGTGCCTACTGACTGCACTGTGTGTGTGACCTGCTGCTGATCCTGCCTCCGTCTCTGTACCCTGCTAAAGGTGACTGTCCTATGCAATACCCTACCCCCTTCCCCACCCACCCCTTCAAACGCAGCGTTGTGTAAAAAAGCATGAGGGAAACAGTAATTAACACCAAAGTATTTTTAATAATTAACCAGACAGTCAGGGGATGAAACTGGGATTGGGGCTACGGTGAGTCAGGAAGGGAAGGAATTCTTGAAAATTAGGGTATGAGAGCTTTTGGGTACTTGAGCACTCTGCTGGGGTGCAGTGACAGTTTTCACGGCCCCTGGCGCCACTCCTTCTGGTTACTTTGGGTGACGGGAGGTATGGGACTTTGTGGCGGGGGAGGGCGGTTGCAGATACACTGCGGGGGGGGGGGCTCTGTCCTCCTGGCTGCGGTCCTGCAGAACATCCACAAGGCGCCGGAGCATGTCCGTTTGCTCCCTCATTAGTCCAAGCAGCGTTTGAGTTGCCTGCTTGTCTTCCTCACGCCACCTCTCCTCCCGTTCGCTGTGTGAGCGCTGCTGCTGAGAGAGGGTCTCCCTCCACTGGCTCTGCTGGTCCTCCTCGGCTCGGGAGCACCCCATAACTTCAGCGATCATCTCGTCCCGTGTCTTTCTCTTTCGCCGCCTAATCTTTGCCAGCCTCTGTGAGGGGGATGCTGTGGCAGGTCTGGAGACAGTCGAAGCTGTGTGATGGGAAAGAGGGAGTGAATTCCTTGCAAAGATACATTTCTGCGAACAATGAACACAGTCTAGTCTGTGAACAACACCATGCACAGCACCTATCTCGTCCGCACTCCTGCAGCAGGCAATCTGGAAAGCATAAACTCTGCCCCTGTTCTACCCCATCGCAGTGTCCCCCGACCCTTGCACTTCTGGGTTGAGATCCCAGTGCCTGATGGTGCAAATTTCATTGTCACGGGTGGTTCTGGGTAAATGTAGTCAGTCATTCCTTCCTCCAGGAAAGCAATGCCAGAAAATCATTTCGAGCCCGTTTTCCCTGGATTGCCCTGGCATACGCCATAGCGTGGCAACCATGGAGCCTGTTTTGCCTTTTGTCACTGTCACCGTATGTGTACTAGATGCCGCGGACAGAGGCGATTCAGTAGCGCTACACAGCAGCATTCATTTGCTTTTGCATGACAGCAGAGATGGTTATCAGCCATACTGCACCATCTACCAGGCCAATGTAAATTGACAAGGTGATGATGGGTAGCTGTCCTATTGCACTACACCTTCTGCTGCTGTCATAAGTGCCCCTGGCCAAGATTGGCCGGGGGCGCAAAAGACAAAACTGGGAATGACTTCCTGAGTCAATTTCTCCTTTATGGTATCTAAAAATAGAAACAGTCCCACCTAGAATATAGGGCAACTGTACTAGGGTTTTAGTGTATCAGACAACTACAGAGCACAGCTGCTCTGTGTCAGATCCCACAGGAATGATGAGCTGCGTGCCATTCACAGGGGGTGCCCCTGCAACAACCCTACCTGTTGCTTCCCTCCTCCTCCAGCCTTCCTGGGCTACCGTTGTAGTGTCCCCCCATTTGTATGCTGAAGTAATAAGGAATGCAGGAATAAGAAACAGTGACTTGTTAGGGAAATGGAATGAGGGTAAGGCAGCCTCCAGCTGCTATGATAGTCCAGGCATTACAAAATCTTTTCTTTACACATGAAGGGTGGGGGCTGATGGAGCTCAGCCCCCTATTGTTATGATGAAGACGCTTAGCAGGCCATCTCCCTATGGGCTGATGATGAGAACAGGTAGCAGTCCTATTGCACTACATCATCTACCACAAGGCTGATGATGAGGACAGGTACCAGTCATATTGCACCATCAGTCACCCATAAGGCAGGAGAGGGGGGGGCAAGGATGCTACTGTAGCGTGCCGCAGCATCGCATCTACCAGCAGCATTCAGTACACATAGGGTGACATTTACAAGAGTCAAGAGACGATTTCTTTCCCTTTTCCTTCTGAGGGTGGGGGGTGGCTGTACATTGACGAGCTATGCCCTGAACCACCGCGGACCCTGTGTTTGACCCTAGAAGCATTTGGAGCTCAGCCAAGAATGCAAATGATTTTTGGACACAGCGGGAACTGTGGGATAGCTTGCGTCCTCAGCCCCTCCCCTCCCTCCTTCCCTCCATGAGCGTCCATTTGATTCTTTGGCTTCCCGTTACGCTTGTCACGCAGCAGTGTGCTGACTCTCTGCTACGCCGTCTGTCCGGAGATTTTTTTAAAATACTTTGGACCGGGCGTAACATTACGGTAATTTTCCTAATTAGTTGCAGGAGTCGCCGAGCGAGATCGCCCTGAGGAGGGTCACTGAAGGAGATAGAGAGCGCATGCTGCGTGAAAGCCAGCACTAACCAGGGCCCTATGCAGCCGTGCTCGGGGAGGCAATGCTCCCTGAGTACCTCATGAAAGCCTGGCACGGAAAGGTGTGCTACTACAGAGCACCCAATAAGGCAGCTCTCCCCAGGAACCTCCTGCGGAGGCTTTTCGATTACCTCTAGGAGAGCTTCGTGGAGATCTCCCAGGAGGATTTCTGTTCTATCCCCATATATATAGAGACCTCCTTTTCACATACTTCAGATTCCTGTTATATTAAGAATAAAAGTTTACATGTTTAAAGCACTTACCGAGTGATCCTTCCCCTGATTCAGGGAAACCAGCGTTGTAAGCGCTGTCGCCTGCCTCGTCCTCCACAAACCCTTCCTCATCTTCCCCGTCCGCGAACATCGCCGAGGAACTGGCCGTCAACACTGTCCCATCGTCAGAGTCCACGGTCACTGGTGGGGCAGTATTGGCAGGCTCCATAGCGTCCATTTGCTGCTTTGATTTTTTGGTAGCCTTGTCTGGGGTCCTTGATTTTCACGTAGCGCTGCGTTGCATCCCGGCTGTATCCTCTGTCTCTCATGGCTTTGGAGACCTTCTCGTAGGTCTTTGCATTCCGTTTTTTGGAGCGCAGCTCCGAAAGCACAGACTCCTCGCCCCACACACCAATCAGATCCAAGACTTCCCGGTCAGTCTATGCTGGGGCCCTCTTTCTATTCAGAGATTACATGAACTCCTCTGCTGGAGCGCTCTGCATTGCTGCCGGTGCTGCTGAGCTCGCCCCGATGTCCAACCACGAAATGAGATTCTAACTGTCCAGACAGGAAAAGGAATTCAAATTTTCCCGGGACTTTTCCTGTGTGGCTGGTCAGAGCATCCAAGCTCGGACTGCTGTCCAGAGCGTCAACAGAGTGGTGCAGTGTGGGATAGCTCCCGGAGCTACTAAGTTCGATTTGCATCCACACCTAGCCTAATTCGACATAGCCATGTCGAATTTAGCGCTACTCCCCTCGTCGGGGTGGAGTACCGAATTCGAACTAAAGAGCCCTCTAGGTCGAATTAAATGGCTTCCTGGTGTGGACGGGTGCGCGGTTAATTCGAATTAACGCTGCTAAATTCGAATTAAAATCCTAGTGTAGACCAGGCCTAAGTTACTACAGAGAATTCTTTCCTGGGTGTCTGGCTGGTGAGTCTTGCCCACATGCTCAGGGTTTAGCTGATCGCCATATTTGGGATTGGGAAGGAATTTTCCTCCAGGGCAGATTGGCAGAGGAAGGGGAACGACGAACCACAGCCACTGGGTGCTGCGAATGGTGGTGCCTGTGGATGCTCAGTTAAACAAAGCATCTTTCCAGCGGCTTTCCCTAACCAGCCATGACCCAGACTTTGAAAACCCCTGGCCTACAGTAGCTGAGGAACGTGAGGACCAACCTCAGAGCAGTTACAAAGCAGGGCACAAACCCCACACGGGTTGTGAGTTCTGTGTTTAGATTTCACTCGCCAGGTATCAAATGTGAACCCCTCAAGCACTAAAACTGCCTTAACATGGCAGTGGGTGAAGCTTCCCCTGGGGGAGCCTAGTTCCCTGTCCCACTTCTTGCCCCCACATTCCGCCCCTGCTCCACTCCAGGCTCCACCCCCTCCCTGCTCAGCCACCATGACTCACCGTATCCCTTCTCTCCTGCCCCTGTGAGTGTGGGAGTTGAGAAGGGGTAGGGGGGAAGTGTCTCAAAGGGAAAGAGGGGTGAGGAAGGATGCAGCAAAACTGGTGGACAGGTCACCTGGAAATGGGGGTGTGAGGAGGGATGTGATGAGCAGACGGGGGAGTGTCTTGTGGGAAGAGGGTGGGGGAGGGGCCGAACACAGCAGGTTGGGGGTTAAAAGTTACCAGCTGCTCTCTCCTAGCCACAGAGGATGGTGGAAGATGTAGAACAGGAGGAAGTCTCTTCCCAGCCCAGGAATACCCCTTCCCAACTCAAGGCAAAGGGAGCAGGAGGTGGCAGCACCGGCGGGAGAGCCTCTCCCAATACAGAAACCAGGAGAAGCATCCAGGAAAGAGCCCTCCACAGCCAAAGGGGAAGGGATGTGACAGCCTTGAGGGGGAGGCCTCCCCATTCATGTCTCTGAATTTAATATTTCAGACATGGCAGCATCTACCATTGGCTAGCTTACATGGCTCCCCGCCTACTGAGATGCCTGTGTTACCCATAGATTGGCATTGTCTAGGGAGTTTAGACCCCTGACTCAGCTCTGAGGGGCACAGTGCTGCTGTCCCCAGGGGCGGCTCCAGGCCCCAGCATGCCAAGCGCGTGCTTGGGGCAGCATGCCGTGGGGGGCGCGCTGCTGGTCGCCGGGATGGTGGCAGGCAGGGTGCCTTTGGCGGCATGCCTACGGATGGTCTGCTGGTCCCGCGGCTTTGGTGGAGTCGCGGGACCAGAGGACCCTCCGCAGGTGTCCACCGGAGCTGCGGGACCGGCGACCTGCAGAGCGCTCCCTGCGGCATGCCACCGTGCTTGGAGTGGCGAAATGTCTAGAGCCGCCCCTGGCTGTCCCTGTGATTTTCTCGCTGCCTAAAAGTTATTCACAGTGATGCGCATCATTACAACACCCAAGTCCCTTCATGGATTGTACCCTGTGCAACCAGTCACCTCTCCGCAGAGCACAGCTGAACAATTCCTGATTGACATGGGTGTGCACAGGACAGAGACAGAGCACAGGCTGCTTAGTGACACATCACACAGTAAAACCCAAACTCTCTTCCTAGAGGTGCACTCAGTGCTGGCTCCAGCTTTTTTGCCTCTCCGAGTGGCGAAAAAAAAAAAGAAAAAAGGAAGAACCCGATTGAGCTGCCGCAGAAGAGGAAGACAGTGAGTGAAAGACCCACCGCCGAATTGCTGCCAAACTCTGAAGTGGACAGATAAAGCTGCTGCCGCTGATCTGGACGTGCTGGCCTGACAACTGATGCACTGCCGCCACTTTCTATAGGCCGCCTCAGGCACCTGCTTCCTTCGCTGGTGCCTGCAGCCGGCCCTGGGTGCAATATTCCCTGTGGGTGCTGGGGGGACACAACCAAGTTGGGAAGCAAATCCCATGAAGCTGCCCCAGCACCTGCAGCTGGGACAGTAAAGTGGAACAAAGAAGAAGAATTGTTTGTAATGTTTTATTTACAGTAAGTAGCTGGAAAGTAGCAAAGTAAAACGAGCTAAGAAGGAGCTTTAATAACCACAGCATGGCAAGGAGATCCCCAGCTACTGAGAACAGTTTTCTTAATGGCACTAAACTAGCACCAGTGGCCAGGAATTAATATAGGGAATTAATGAGTTACAGTCTCACTTTCAGTAACATGTAATAAATCTCCCCGTCCCATTTACATTCCCTTTCCTTCCACACTGTCCTTTTCTATTTATTATTGTTCTAGTCCTCACCTTCCATCCCTGTTTCTTTCACTCCCTGTCACAGATCATCCCCCTCGGCTGTGCTCTTCCTTCCCTGATCTTATCCAGGGGCGGCTCCAGTCCCCAGCACGCCAAGCCTGCTGTGCTTGGGACGGTGAAATGCCTACAGCCGCCCCTGATCTTACCCCTTCCCCTCGTGCTGATCCTGGACTGGGAGCTCATTGAGATCTAAGGACACAGATCTGTACAAAACGCTCCCTGCTGCTGCTTCTCACCAACCCCCCAAACCCTGATTGATTCATTCTGTGTCCCTGCCACCCCTACCCCTGCCTGTGCCCAGCCCAGCTGTTAGTTCTGCCCCCTGCCCAGCCCCCCACATCAGCTCCTCTTCCCCTACTGCAGCTCCAGGGTCTTACCCCTCCCCCTTCCTCCCTAGGCTGCAAAGAGGGGGAGGAGCTTCCAGAGGTCAAACAGATGAGGAGCCAGGTTCTGGGTAGACAGGAGTCCTCCAAGGTCATAGAGACTGGGGTCCATGAGGCTAGAGAGGCTGATTTCCGGTTCCCTTCTCTGCTGCATGTCTCAGGGACACAGGCTGAGCCGGGATCCCCACCCCACCTGGAACCAGGGTCGGATTCTCTCCCCAGGGACGGAGCCCGGCGGGAAAGTGAAGATCGGGGCCTCATCACCAGCATCGATAAATGTCACCTGCCCCCGGTCACAGTCCAGACAAACCCGGATCCTGCTGGGGGCCCGGCTCAGGGGCAGGGGGGTCACAGGGGAGGTGAGAGCCTGGAACTGACTCCAGCACCGCTCCACAGCCCAGATCCCATCCTGAGGGCTGAGGTTGATCTCTCCCTTCCTCCCCACAGACTCTCTGGCCACCCCCACAGCCCAGTATCGCCCATCCCCCACCTCCACCTCCACGCAACGTCTCCCTGAGGTGAATCCCTCACAGCCCAGCACACAGGGCTCAGTGTCAAATCTCTCAGGGTTGTTGGGCAGATCCTGCCATGTGTCTCCCCCCTCACACTTTTCCGATCCTCAGACAGGACGAGGTGGGGATGAGCCATGTCTGGATCCAGAGTCACATTCACTGGAGAGAGAATCAGAGCATTAGGGGCAGAGCTCAGCCCTGGGGGAGGGTTTGATGGATGGTGTCAGTGACAGAATCTGCCCCAGCTGGGGAGTGACTTAGAATCTCCTTCCCGCAGGATTTACCCATCAGCTCTGAGTGGGGAGCAGCTCTGAGATGTCAGCACAGTGTAGGGGAGAGTCACACCCCTGGCAGAGATGGGCCCTGCAGCAAAAGGGTCACTTGAGCCAGGTCTGGGACTCAGGCTCTTTCAGGTCCTGCTGCACATCTCTCCAGAGAGGGGACTAGAGCCCCAGGTGTCACGGGGGGGCCTGGAGTGGTGAGAAACTGAGCTCCCTCTGCTCAGTGCTCACTGACCCGCCTCACCTCTCCCTGCAGTTTCCCATCTTAAACCCCATATTCCCAGATGAGAGAGATCATCACTGGGCAGAGAAAACAGATACATCCAAGCCCTATGCCCTCAGCCTACGTGAAAGCAAGGGGAGTGTTGAGGGAGAAGGAGCGGGAGGAGAAGGAGGGAAAGCAAGCAGAGAGATGAACGGAGACATGAAGGAAGGGATCCCAGAGAGGAGAGAAAACCATATTGGATGAGGAAGAGGGGCAGGGGAGGCCCAGGGCAGCAGCAGCACGTGGAAGATTACAGAGAATTTGCTATGAATGTGAAAACAGCAACTCCCTGCCTGTTCTCTCCAAGCAGTCACCATCACCAAACCTCCAGGCCCCTCCACCTGCCCCCACTCCTACAGCCTCTGCACCAGCCCCATTCAGCTGATGGCCTGCTGCTCTCCCCACCCTCCTGTTCCTGCCAGGCACTGCCGTCCCTCCAGACCCTTCCAAACGCCGTCCCATCCCTCAGCCTTCTGGGCTCTTCCCAATCCCGATGTGTCTCCCTCTTTGCATTCTCATGACTTTCCCCCTGGGCTCTCCTTGTACTCTAGAACCAGAGTTCTCATAACTTTGCATATTTTATTTCCTCACCTCCCCGTTTTGTCATTTGAAATATCTTTGTTTCTCTCTCTAATAGTGTCTGGATTTACTACTGTACTCAGACCAGGGCTACACAACCTCCCTCCCATCCCGATGTGCTGCGAAATGCGGGATGCTTGTGAGCTCTGCCCTGAGCAACGAACGCCACTCCCATGGCCACAGTCAGGGGAAAGCAGCAAAACGTTCTAACTGCTGCTGAGACTGGCACATTGATAGAATCTGAACTTCAGTTACCTTCTTGTACAGGTGGCGCAGAACTTCCCAGCCCTGGAAACACAGAATCAGAGATAAGAGCTCATCTGAACAAGCACATTAACAGAAATTAGTGTTGTAGAGAGGAAGGCACTCGTCCGGGATTTAAATGGACAGGCCTCTGTTTGAGAGGTTTATCCGATGTCCAGCACCGGCTCTCAAATGGATGTGATTTTGTCCAGTGCTGGATGGGGGACATCACTCCGCCCCCTCTATCTCTGAAAAATGCGGCATGACCTCACACGCACCATTACGCCAATGAGGATGGGGTGGCACAGGGTGGCTCAAACCAAACCCGTCAGTCTGGAAATGTCCAGCCTTCTGAGAGTGACTGAGTGGCTCCTTATGTATATAAAATGTTACACTGGGAAAAAGATACGTTCTAGAGTTCAGCATAAAGTAAACAATCCCCAAATACACGTGTGAGCATTTCTCTGTTAGTGGCTACAATTTTAACAGACTCTTTTTTCCTTAGGAGAATTTCTATCACTTTTATAATGATTAATAATCATGAATTAGACTTTCCCTCCTGACACTCTGCAGTGACATTGCCAGCCTGCTACCAAAGACGTGGTCCGGCTGCCATTCATGTTGCTGGCCAGTCTCCCCTGGAATTCAATGGGAGGCCTGAGGCACGGAGGGGAATTTTGAAAGGGATGGGAGCAGGGCTGAACTGAGAATAATTCAGAAAAACAGAATTGAGGGATAGTTTCCCTCACCCAACCCTGCAGTGCTGACCGGCCCGCGGCCCAGGACTCTGGCAGTGATGTAAAGGGCCTGGGACTCTAGCCACAGCCATGGCGGTCAGAGGCCCTTAATAATCTCCAGGCCCCAGGGCAGTTGCCCCTTTTGCCTCTTCAGCCCTGAGTGGGAGAAAAGGGTTTTCTTTTGGCTCCTGTGAATATGATATAAAGGCCAGAGGGCAGCTGGGGTATAGGAGAAGATTTGATATTTTCCCTTCCAAGTTGTCCACTGTCTGGAGCAGGTTTTTGTCCCTGCAGACAGTCGCTGGGGTCCGGGGTCACCCTCCTTAACTAAAGATAGAGAATGAGCATGAACTTGTTGGCTTTGGGTACCATTTTCAAAATCCATGCAGTGCCTAGGCCCCATTTTCCAAAGGATCCTGGGAGTTTAAGTCCAGTCTTCTCTCCCCACCACCAAACTCATTTCCATTTTACCTTTCCCCAGTCTACTGACCCTGACCCACTTCTCAGGCTTTTACCTCCTTCACTGACCAATCTGTCCCACCCAGTCTGTGCTGTTCAGTTTAGGAGTTGGGTAGGTGGCTGGCATAGATGTCTCTCTCTCTTAGTGCACTGATTCTTAACACGCACAAAAGATAAAGAAACTCTCTGGCAAGCATGTGGTTTGTGATGCAAAAATAAACAAATGCAAATAACGTGTGTCCATTTCTTTGGCTCACATCCCTCTGCTGTCCTGTTAATTTCCAAAGCTGGATGGTTCATCTTCCTGTCTGACACTGGCAAAGACCGGACTAACTCAGCAGACTCGTTAACATACACACAGACACCCATTGGTTCAGCCCGATGCTGTATTAGCCCCGTCACACACTGATTGCAAAGACCACAGGCCAGAGGTACATGAGGAGCTGCAATAATTGAAATGATGCCCACCAGTTCCCAGTGTCTGTACCTGTTACTCCTATAACCCTTCTGCCCCTCTAAGTTGGCAGCAACAAGGGCCGGGTTCAGTATCCAGGGGTTCCGTTTCAATAACGCAATGCAAAACCGGCTCGAGCCCCCACCCAGTGACCTGGGACAATTACCTACCAACCCCCCCGGGCATCTCTAGGAGGCAATACTTCCCCACTCGCAAGCACGAAGTCTGAGTGTAGCAAAATCCTTTTAATAAAGGAGGGAAACAATGCGACATCACGTTGGAGAGACACCACAAACAGGACTATACACAAACCATAAGCAAAACCCACCTCCAAGTACATTTGGCACTGTCCTTAGGGTCTTAAGTCCAATCACCCCAAAGTCCAACAACCCAAAAGTCTCAGTCTCTGGTCAGTGCCACCGCAGAGTTCAAAAGTTTATCTGCAGAGTTTTACACCCCCCCCCAGCCTGGGTGGAAATGGCGGGGGGGGGGGGGTCACGCACACAGGGTGCTAAGGGACACCTTACGTGGGCCAGGGCCGACTGCCCCGCTTCTCCGTGGAGTTCTGCTGCAGCCTTCACCACGACTGGCTCCACTCCACCAGCTGTGCCGCTCCTTCAGCAGACCCATGAACCACGTCAGCCGTCCCCGCAAACCACTCCACACTGTTCCATGGGCTGCTCCAACGTGCTGCAGACTGCTCCGCTCTGCCAGCTGCTTGGTGATAGATCTTCAGGCTTCCCCACTACTTAACACAGCACTCAGTGATCTCAGCTCAGTAAGCTTAGCGCTTTTAGTGATTTCAACTTGTAGTAGGAGAGCCCCAGTGCCACATGGCCCAACATGAATTCAGGTCAGCAAGCTCTAGATGGACTCCTAAAGGATTCAAAATCAGCTCTGCTCTTTAACAGTGGAGAGAGGAAGAAGTGCAATTGGTGTTCCAGGCCCTCAAAGGGGGCCCATACCATCAGGTACACACACCAGTCCCCAATCTCTCTCCCTTCACTGGGTTTTGGAACCCATGTCCCTTGTCTAGCAAGTACTATTTAATGTAGGTTGAGTCATTTCTGTCATAAAGCAGTCTCATAGTTCCTCATTCACATAATTAAGGTAACAGCCCTTTTTTTTCCTTCCTGCCCCAATAACAAAGAAATTGGGGATTCCACAGCTGTGAAAATAACCATCCCATGCTGCTGTGTGTTATGCTAAGTGAAGTGGGTTTACCAATGCAAATGTGCATTCCTGAAATTCCTTTGCCCACTCCTCATAATTTACCACCAGATGTCAGGGTAGGGCTCATCCTGACTCTGCTTACACTCCTTTCTCCACTCTTGCTACCCTCCTGTTGTGTTCTGTGGCAACATATTGTGTCCCTCGGGTGGACCATTAGCCAGTGTCCTCTCTCTGTGTGTGTATTATCATACAATCGCCAGTTACATGATCACACACTGTTTTTGCCACAGGACCCCTGCCTCATTCTTTCACTGGCCAGGATGGATGCACAAGGGGTGAGAATTAAGGGTGTACAGGCAAACATAAAACCGGCATTAACTAACTCTCAAGTCTTCAACATTGCAGCCTAAATCATATTCTGTTCAGGGGATTTGTGCAATATTCTGTATTTGTATTATGTCCCCTCTCAGTCCTCTCTTTTAAAGCTATCCCATAGCTCCCGCAGTCTCCTACGCCCATTGGAATTCTGGGTCCTCTCCCCTCCGCGGTGGCAGATGGTACAATATGACTGCTATCCATTGTCATCATCATCCCGTAAGTGCTCCTGGCTAGCCTCAGGTGAGGTCGGCCGGGGGCGCCTGGGTAAAAATAGGAATGACTCCCAGTCATTCCCGGCAGATGGTGCAGGACGACTGGTAACCATCTTCATCATAGCAACTGGGGGCTGAGCTCCATCAGCCCCCCGTTTCATGTGTAAAGAAAAGATTCTGTACTGCCTGGACTATATGAGCAGCGGGAGGCTGCCTCCACCTCATTTTATCTCACTAAAAAGTCAGTGTTTCTTATTCCTGCATTCTTTATTTCTTCAAATCACAAATGGGGGGACACTACCACGATAGCCCAGGAAGGTTAGGGGAGGAGGGAAGCAAAGGGTGGGGTTGTTGCAGGGGCACCACCTAGAATAGCATGCAGTTCATCATTTCTGCAGGATCTGACACAAAGCAGCTGTGCTCTCCGATTCTCTAGTACACTTGCCCCCTATTCTAGGCAGGACTGACTCTATTTTTAGATAAAACATAAAGGATGGAATGACCCAGGAAGTCATTCCCATTTTTGTCTTTGTGCTCCCAGCTGACCTCAGCAAAGACCAGCCAGGAGCAACCATGACAACAGCAGACGGTATGATACAGAATGACTGATAACCATCATCTCATCATCAATTTACAATAGCACAGCAAATGGTACAGAATAACTGGCAATCATCTCTGCTACCTTGCTTAGGCAAATGAATGCTGCTGTGTAGCACTGCAGTACCGCCTCTGTCAGCAGCATCCAGTACACATACAGTGACAGTGACAAAAGGCAAAACGGGCTCCATGGTTGCCGTGCTATGGCATCTGCCAGGGCAATCCAGGGGAAAAGGGCGTGAAATGATTGTCTCCTGTTGCTTTCACGGAGGAAGGAATGAATGACGACATTTACCCAGAATCACCCGCGACACTGTTTTTGCACCATCAGGCACTGGGATCTCAACCCAGAATTCCAATGGGCGGGGGAGACTGCGGGAAATATGGGATAGCTACGGGATAGCTACCCACAGTGCAGCGCTGCAGAAATCGAGGCTAGCCTCAGTACATGGACGCACACCGCCAAATTAATGTGCTTAGTGTGGCTGCGTGCACTCGACTTTACACAATCTGTTTTACAAAACCGGTTTAAGAAAAATCGGAATAATGCCGTAGTGTAGACATACCCTGTGTCACAGCTGATGGACCTGACCCAAAGCCCATTGTTGGCAAAGGAAAGACTCCCACACACAAGGGGGACTAAATGGTAGAATAATGGCAGTGCCCAGTGTGGCCATTTCACTACAAAATTAGAGAGTTGGAAAAAATCGGAAAGTTTTAGTGTAATTTAAGCAATATCTGTAGTGGTGGCAGCTCATGTTTGTTTCTTCCTAGCAGGGAACGATTCCAGGTTTTCTGTTCTGCAGCACGGCTCTTGCAGGCTGGCTGCGCTTTACTCTCTCCATTTATCTAAGTGTAGACACTGAAGAAAAATAATCAGTTCTACAGTTTTAATTCATTTCAATGTCCTAATGCTCCAATATTTGGGTTTCAAACACTGCACAGGACTCTTGGTCTAAGAACTATTTTCAGGCAGACACAGAGCCTGTAAAAATAAGTTTTAAGTGCTGGAATGAGGGTACTGGGGATGCAGCACCCCTTGGCTTGAAGTGGTTTTCTGGCTGCATGATCTCTAGATTATTCTTGGACATGATATTTTTGGAGATCTTTCTACTTCATCATGAAATAAATTTTCACATTATGTGTTGTAGCTTGATCTTTCACCCTTAACATAAATGAGCTGATGCTGAGCTCTAGGGGTTAAGATGTTTCCTGGAATGAAATATTCTGTAATGTTTCCCTGCAGAAATGTAGAAACAGAAAATGTGGATGGACATTTTAGGCGGAAATTGAAATGATTCAAATGTTTGCAGTTACACGTTGATTCTCCTGATCAGAATCTAGCGTACTGTCATAAAAAGCAACATTTCTAGGAAAACCCTGATTTTGCTGAAGCCACACTTTCAGGTGAGAGACGATTCTGTATGAAAAATGTCAACACGCTGTAATTATGGAGAGCTTTAGCTGCAGAGGAATTGAGATTTCTAATAGAGATTGTTCAAATTGTTCATGTTTTAAAGAAAACAATTTGGATTATTCAATAAGTAAATATAATTTCCTCCATTCTCCTTTTGCCTGTTAGTTTCCATTAAGCCAGAACAGAAATTGCTTTGCACAGAGGCAACAATAAATAGCCTCTCATGGGGGAACATATTACTCGCTGTTACTCTCCTGTTACTCACAGAGATCTGAGCATTGATAACATCCCTGTGCAGATTTACTAGTGAGTAACTACAGTACCTACCAGCAGTTCCTGGTTTTTCCTTTTCCCCACTGTAGTTAAATGCCAATTTCTCATCTCCCTCTTTCCTCAAACTCCCCAAACAACTCCAAATTTGATCCTGAGAGAAAGGGCTTCTGAATTTTCTGTATTTTAGGGCATTTACCTCACAAACAAAATTTATCAAGAGACAGGGGGCTTTAGAGAGTCAAAGGAACAGCCCTGCAATCCACAAAGCTGAGTGAGGGACCTGGACTCCCTATACAACATCCCTCTGGTCGGCATTTCCCATTGTCTGGTTTAGGAAGCTCCCTGTCCAGCACGCTGGCTTCTGTGTCACCCATTCTAAGGCACTTACATCTCCCCAACACTCAGGCTTTGTGGCTCGGTGTCATTCCAGTGACTTTCTAGGCAGCTGCAATTTAGACCCAGTGACATTCAGCCTTGTAATACCTGAGTCCCTTCATGGATCTCACTCTTTGTCTCCAACTCAAAAGGAGAGAGCAAAATCTCCCAGCATGCAGCAGGTTCATGAGGCCGGGGGCCCTGCCTGCTTTTCCTGAGCCCAGATGGCCCCCAGGACTCCCAAGGGAAGGGGGAGCTAGTGAGGGGCACTGCAGTTAGGTTGGTCATTTTGTGCTACGTGATCTGAACTCTCTTGTGCATTATCAGTTTTGGTGAAAGAGCAATGGTGTGTTGGACTTGTGCAAGGAGTCTCTGTGTGTGTGTGTGAGATGTTTCACAACTACTGTGTGCCTCCAGAGAGAGTTCAGCTGAAACAGGAAGGCTCTCACCTTGGCATGGAGTTCTGGGAGATGGTGTGTTCAGGCATGTGGGAGTCTGGAGGGTCAGCTCTGCACTGGGGGTTAGGCAGCAGGTTTCACACCTCAGACAGGGGGAGAGTCCCCAAAGAATGTGCCTAGGGACTCCAAGATTGGAGCAGTGGATGGGCTCTGTTCTGGTGCCAGAGTATTGATTACTCTGGGGATCCTGGGGCTCAGATACGTGGATTCCCCTTACAACAGTCCGGTGGCACCTAACCAGATCTGGGACACACACACACACACACACACACACACACACACACACACACACACACCAGTAAACAAAAACCTTCTCAAGGCCCAGTATTGAAACCCTTAACTCTGACCATGTGGGTTCTGGTGAATATTTCTACAAGTCTGAAATATTAAATTCGGAGACATGAATGGAGATGTCTCCCCCTCAGGGCTGTCACATCCCTTTGCCTTGGACTGAGGGGAGCTCTTTCCTGAATGCTTCTCCCTGTTTCTGTATTTAGGGAGAGGCTCTCCCTCCGGGGCTGCCCTTTGCCTTGGGGTAGGAAGGTTTCTATTAATAGTTCTTCCTTGGCTGGGGAGAGGCTGCCTGCTGTTCCACAGCTTCCATCATTCTCTGTGGTCAGGATAGAGCAGCTGGTGGCTTTAACCAGATACCTGTGTCCAGGAGCTGCACAGGCTGGAAAGTGACACATCCCAGTAAACACCAAACTCTTCTCCTAGGGGCACAATACTCTCTATGGGTGTGTGGGTGGACAGATTTCCTGTTTCCATATTTATAATGCATCCCCACTCTGAACTGACCTAACACTCACACAGAGCCATTACACAACTGGACCAGACCCCCAATAGACCCCACCCCCAGCTGGTGCACCCCAGTGCCCAAAGACTGACCAATAATTAGCACAGGAGAGTAGGTGCCACTCCCCTCCCCCCATCAGCCCAGTGGAGTCACCCCCACTGTCCCAAGACCAACTGTGCCAACCCATCCAACTCCCCCAAACCCTGCTGTAGCCTCCACCTGCCCCTCCCCCACACAGCCTGTGTGTCCCGCCCCCAGTAGCTACCCCCCTCCCATGCACTCCAACTGTTAGGCAAACAGGGTAGGGCCAGGTAAATCGATGCTGCCCCACTACAGCTACATCTCTGTCCCGCCCCCCCATACACACAACCCCCCTGCACTGAGCCAGGCACAGGAGCAGTCAGCAACCCCCATACGAATAAGTCAAGACCTCTGCACCCGAGCCAGGTGCCCACAGCAGCCATGTGGTGCTGCAGGAGGAGCGAGGAAAAGAGCCAGCAGCAGCCGGATCATCACAAAAGCAAAACCAAAAATCGCGCAGGCGCAGTAATGAGCCTTTAGAGCTCTTTTAAAGCCGATTGGGTAACCGGGAGCCAATCACGCTCTCGGGAGGGAAATTAAAAACCAACCAACAGAAAAGGCGGAAGCCCCGCCCCCAGGGGCAGCCCCAGAACAAGCAACATTCACTGCAGGAGAGAAGCTGCGTGAGGCCGGCCGGGCTCTGCCTTGGCAGCTCCTACAGCAGCCGCCGGGTGTTTCCCTTCCTGGGACTGACTCGGCTGCTACTGAGCGGGGAGGAGCCCCCGGGAACATTGCAGCCTGCAGGCGTTTGTGTGACATGTGCCCCAGGGCCCTGTGGCTGGGGGGCATCCGCCTATCGCGGTGCCCTTGAAGGAGCAGAGTGTGTGTGTCTGAGGAAGAATAGTCAGGCTTGGCAGAATTCATTATATATATATGTAGCCCTTCTGCTCCTCTGAGCTGGCAGCAACAAGGGCCGGGTTCAGTATCCAGGGGTTCCGTGTCAATAACACAATGCAAAACTGGCTCAAGCCCCCACCCAGTGACCTGGGACAATTACATACCCCCCCCCCCGCCTGGGGTGCCTCTAGGAGGCAATACTTCCCCATTCGCAAGCACAGAGTCCGAGTGTAGCAAAATCCTTTTAATAAAGGAGGGAACCAATGTGGCATCACGTTGGAGAGACACCACAAACAGGACTATACACAAACCATAAGCAAAAAACCCACCTCCCAGTACATTTGGCAATGTCCTTTCCCCCTTAGGGTCTTAAGTCCAATCACCCCAAAGTCCAACAACCCAAAAGTCTCTGTCTCTGGTCAGTGCCACCCCAGAGTTCAAAAGTTTATCTGCAGAGTTTTACCGCCCCCAGCCTGGGTGGAAATGGCGGGGGGCACACACACAGGGTGTTAAGGGACACCTTACGTGGGCCAGGGCCGACTGCTCCGCCTCTCCGTGGAGTTCTGCTGCAGCCTTCACCACGACTGGCTCCACTCC
This sequence comes from Cuora mccordi, assembly GCA_003846335.1. Classification (NCBI taxonomy): domain Eukaryota; kingdom Metazoa; phylum Chordata; order Testudines; family Geoemydidae; genus Cuora; species Cuora mccordi. The sequence goes on from ML129077.1 coordinate 83,051, forward strand.
ACCAGCTGTGCCGCACCTCCAGCCGACCCATGAACCGTGTCAGCCATTCCCACAAACCGCTCCACACTGCTCCATGGGCTGCTCCAACGTACTGCAGACTGCTCCGCTCTGCCAGCTGCTTAGCGATAGAGCCTCAGACTCCCCCACTAGTTAACACAGCACTCAGTGATCCCAGCTCAGTAAGCTTAGCTCTTTTAGTGATTTCAGCTCTTAGTGGTTTCAGCTTGTAGTAGGGAAGCCCTGGTGCTGGTGCACCATCGGCCCAACGTGAATTCAGGTCAGCAGTCTCTAGATGGCCTCCTAAAGAATTCAAAATTAGCTCTGCTCTTTAACAGTGGGGAGAGAGAAGGATGTGTAATTGTTGTTCCAGGCCCTCAAAGCAGCAGCCACCAATCCCCAACCTCTCTCAATTCACTGGGTTTTGGAACCCATGTCCCTTGTCTAGCAAGTACTATTTAATGTAGGTTGAGTCATTTCTGTCATAAAGCAGTCTCATAGTTCCTCATTCACATAATTAAGGTAACAGCACTTTTTTTCCTTCCTGCCCCAATAACAAAGAAATTGGGGATCCCACAGCTGTGAAAATAACCATCCCAGGCTGCTGTGTGTTATACTAAGTGGAGTGGGTTTACCAATGCAAATGCACATTCCTGAAATTCCACTCCTCATAATTTACCACCAGATGTCAGGGTAGAGCTCATCCTGACTCTGCTTACATCCCTTGAAGGAGCAGAGTGTGTGTGTCTAAGGAAGAATAGTCAGGCTTGGCAGAATTAATTATATATACATTTTTTCAATATTCAATGAGTTAAATGTTCACACTTGCACAAAGCTCTGGGTTTAGCATTTCCTTCCAATTGTTTGCAATTCCAGTTTTCACAGTTGTGGGAAATTATGGGGCAATACGTCAATAGCAAGTCAGACCCCATTGATTTAATGGCAGTAGACACCGAGATTCAAAAAGTTGAAGCTTTATAACCATGAAAACATAGATGGTCGCATTACCTGTCAAAAGATGCAGAGTCACTGTCCTTTCACCCCAGTGCAGTCTAAAGCTCTGAGACACCAAAAGGCAAATAAAATAATACTAATACTTACTATATTGTTCTTATTAGACCTCATGATTTGGGTGGGGCTGGCCTGCTTAAGATTTTTAAAGCACCCGTGCCAGTGAGAATTCAGAGCATAAATCTCTCTGTTACCCAAGGGAAGCCCCCTAAATGAGTGTCATCATTGATCTAACACAGCACAGTGAACAGAAAGGGAAACAGACACAGAGGACAAGCTATGGGAACGCACAGAGCTGGGCTGTGGGCCCCAAGCAGGCCATGAGCACAGTCCCCCCAGGCCCAACAACAGCAATTCCAGGCCCCAGGGCAGAACAGTCAATGGGCCCCCACTGGTGCCCGCATGTGCAAGCCGTGCCCATGTGGACTCCATCCGCCTGACCTTTGAGTGGTGCTGCACCTGTGCTGCTGGGGGCGCTCTTCCGGCATGGCCAGGGCTTCCACATGCCCACCTGGCTGCCTTTGCCGCCACCACTGATATCACCCCACATGCCATAGGTGCTGAATTTTGGTTTTGCCAGTGGATGCCGCCTCTCGGCTCTGCCCCCTTCCCAAAGGCCAAGCCCCCACTTCACCACACCCCACCTCTTCCTCCCCCGCTCTGCCCCCTAGCTCCCCTCCCCCAAGTGCCTCCTGTCCACTGCCAACTCCTTTCTGCCCCCTCCTGCTTTAAGGGTGAGGGGTGTGTGTTTGGCTCAGTCTCCCCGTCCAAAATGGCAATTTCCAGCATATTTATACACACACTTCCTTCATATTCTAGTTATTGAATGTGTGTCTATCACTGGTATTACAGCAATGTCATTATTAAAACAGTAACAAACTACAGCATTACATTACCATGAATTACTGTCTGTTAAAATCATTACACTCAGCTACAAGTTGCCTTCACTGACACCCCTGTGTAAAGACACTGTTTTTATTCTGTGCCTCACCCCGGCTTAGCGCCTGTTTGGGAGCTGAGGGCCACTAATGGCTGTGGGAAGGTGGATGGGACTCACAAGCAGTGGGGAGTCTTTCCCCGCTCCCTTCTTCTGTTCGCCACTTCCTTCCTATCGCTCTCCCTGCCCCTTTCTCTCCCTCTTGTTTCTTTTCTAAGTCCTTGCTTCCCCACCTTCCTGATGTTTCCCCTTCTTGCTTTCCACCCATGTCCTTTTTCTCATCTCTCTTTGCTCCCCACCTCCTGGGGGCTCTGTCTAGTGCCCGCAGAGAAGGTTCCACCTCCTCAGGTAGGAAGGGTGGTCTAGTGGTTCAAGCACAGGCCTGGGGCTCAGGTGTCCTGAGTTTGGTTCTCTACTCTGCCACTGACTCACTGCTTAGTCTTGGGAAAGTCACTTCACTTCTGTGTACCCTAGATCCCACCTGCCAAATGGGGCTAATGCTGACCCTGCCTTCTAGGCTAAATCCCTTCATGGTGGTGATGGGGGAAATGGAGATACCAAGGTGAGTAGTTTGGGCTCCATGCAGGGGGCACAGGAGATGGAGGGGCTCAGGCCAGCTCCGTGGGGGAGGGGCATCAGCCCATCTTGTGCCAGGGTCATGGGCTTCTTCTTCCCTGCACCCAGTGTGGCTCCTGCCAGGGTCCAGGGCTTCTCCCACCCACCCTGCATGGCTTTTGTTGCTGTCTGGGACTTCCCCTGCCCCCACCCAGCAGCCAGTCTCCAGGGCTGCTTCTCCCCACCCCTGCTCAGTGCGGCTCCTGCCGGGCTCTAGGACTTTTCCTTCCCCTAATGTGCCACTGCACCCATCCACCATGTGCACCTAGGAGCCCTGCAGCCTGCTGGGGCGATCTCAAAGGGCCTGGGGCTCCCAGCCACTGCCACAACTACCAGGCACTGGCAGCTGCCGTGTCCTAGGGTCTCACCCCCACTTTGAGCTTGTGAGTTCAAAGATGGGGACCCGCAGGTATTCTCCCCCCACCCTAACCCTTAGGGTAGGTTTCCTTCTCGCTGCCACCACTCGATTAATTCGGTGAATCGAGACACCCCTCTGTTCC
>ML129077.1:96585-122360 GCA_003846335.1 Cuora mccordi
CGATGAGGTGTCACCTTGATCATCCTGGGTCTGCTCTAGGGTATGCAAGGTTCCTCTTTTTGTCGGCCAGACCACAGGCCTCTTTTTCTTTTGTTTACAGGCATACTCAATGTGTCCCTTTTTGCCACAGTGTCGACACACCAGGTCCTTACACCAGCATTCTGATGCCTGGTGACCTGGCTTACCACACCGATAACATTCCTGACTCTGCACAGTTTTGTGGGTTGGTTCTTGTGACACTTTTTGCACCCTAGGGGATGCACCGATGTATTGCGCCTCCCTTGTAGCCAGTTCCATGGAGATAGCAATATCAACAGCCTTCTGTAAAGTAAGCTGAGCCTCTGTCAGTAGGCGCTTCCATATAGCTTCACTGTAGAGGCCACACACTAACCTGTTACGCAGGGTATCATTTAACCTCTTTAAATCCACACTGTTCTGCTAGCTTTTTTAATATTGCTACAAATTGTACAACTGTTTCATCTTCCTTTTGGTCTCTTTTGTGGAACCTATATCTTTCAGCAATTACCAGTGGTTTTGGGGAAAAATGGGACCCCAGGATATCCACAATGTCACTGTAAGATTTGGTCTCAGGCTTAACAGGGTGTAGTAAGCTGCTTAGCAGGGAGTAGGTTTTAGCCCCTACAACACTTAAGAATATTGGCACCTTCTTCGCTTCTGTAATGTCATTTGCAATAACAAAAAGCTGAAAATGCTCAGTATACACATGCCACTGCTCTATATTCTCATCAAAAGGTTCCAGTGGCCTGGTCAGAGTAGCCATGATTTTTAGTTTCACTTTCACAGTCAGTGCAAACAAGCAGTTTTTTTGTTTGTTTGTTCTTTACCTTGACTTCTACTTCCTTCTGTTACTGGAGCAGCACCGGAATCCCATCCTCGTTGCCACTTGTTATATCCTTGGGGGCAGCCGGTTTAGGAAGAAATCACTTGAGGCCAGATAGCAGACAGCTAACAAAGCTACCATTGATTTACAGACACAAAGCTCACCTAACCGGCCGAAGCTGGCTGGGCTATCCCCTAATAATCTAACTCAGTTGCCATAGGAACAAAAACCATGACAACCAAATACACAACACACAGTAAAACCCAAACTCTCTTCCTAGAGGTGCAATCAATGCTGGCTTCAGCTTTTTTGCCGCCCCAAGCGGTGGAGAAAAAAAAAAAGAAAAAAGGAAGAACGCAATTGAGCTGCCGCTGAAGAGGAAGACAGCAAGTCAAGGACCCGCTGCTGAATTGCCGCCGAACACTGAAGCAGGTAGATTGGCCACAGCTGAAGTGCTGCTGCCGCCGAGCCAGATGTGCCGCCCTGACAACTGATGCACTGACGCCCCTTTCTATTGGCTGCTTCCTTCGCTGGCGCCTGGAGCCAGCCCTGGGTGCAATATTCCCTGTGAGTGCTGGGGGGACACAACCAAGTTGGGAAGCAAATCTCATGATGCTGCCCCCAGCACCTGCAGCTGGGACAGTAAAGTGGAACACACGAGAAGAATTGTTTGTAATGTTTTATTTACAGTAAGTAGCTGGAAAGTAGCAAAGTAAAAGGAGCTTAGAAGGAGCTTTAATAACCGCAGCACGGCCAGGCGATCCCCAGCTACTGAGAACAGTTTTCTTTATAGCACTAAAATAGCACCAATGGCCAGGGATTAATATAGGGAATTAATGAGTTACAGTCTCACTTTCAGTAACATGTACTAAATCTCCCCGTCCCGCTCACGTTCCCTTTCCTTTCGTACTGTCCTTTTCTATTCATTATTGTTCTAGCCCTCACTTTCCATCCCTGGTTATTTCCCTGTGTCTCTCCTCCCTGTCACAGATCATCCCCCTTGGCTGCTCCCTTCTTTCCCTGATCTTATCCCCTTTGCTCTTGCTGATCCCGGGTTGGGAGACCCCAGTGAGGTCTAAGGACACAGATCTGTACAAAATGCTCCCTGCTGCTGCTGCTTCTCCCCAACCCCCCCAAACCCTGATTGATTCATTCTGTGTCCCTGCCACCCCCACCTGCGCCTGCCCCCAGCCCAGCTGTTAGTGCCACCCCCTACCCAGCCCCCACCTCTGCCCCTCAGGGCCCCTCCTGCAGCTCCAGGTGTTCTTCCACTTCCTCCTCCCTCCCTGGGGCTGCAGAGAGGGAGGGGGAGGTGCTTCCAACAGCCATAGAGATGAGGAGAAAGGGGCTGGGTAGACAGGAGTCCTCCAAGGTCATAGAGACTGGGGTCCATGAGGCTAGAGAGGCTGATTTCCAGTTCCACCCTCTGCTGTGTGTCTCAGGGACACAGGCTGAGCCGGGATCCCATCCCCACCCAGAGCCAGGGTCGGATTCTCTCCCCAGGGACGGAGCCCAGCGGGAAAGTGAAGATCGGGGCCTCGTCACCAGCATCGATAAATGTCACCTGCCCCCGGTCACAGTCCAGACAAACCCGGATCCTGCTGGGGGCCCGGCTCAGGGGCAGGAGGGTCTCAGGGGAGGTGAGAGCCTGGAACTGATCCCAGTCCCGCTCCACAGCCCAGATCCCCCACTCAGGGCTCAGGCTGAACCCTCCCTTCCTCCTCACAGACTCTCTGGCCACCCCCACAGCCCAGTATTGCCCATCGCCCACCTCCACCTCCCACCAATGTCTCCCCGAGGTGAATCCCTCACAGCCCAGCACACATTCCCAATAGTCAAATCTCTCAGAGGTGTTGGGCAGTTGCTGCGTGTCTCCCCATCTCACACTTTTCCGATCCTCAGACAGGACGAGTTCGGGATGAGCCGTGTCTGGATCCAGAGTTACATTCGCTGGGGAGAGAGAATCAGAGCATTAGGGGCAGAGCTCAGTCCTGGGGGAGGGTTTGATGGTGTCAGTGATGGAATCTGCCCCAGCTGGGGAGTGACTCTGAACCTCCTTCCTCCAGGATTTACCCGTCAGCTCTGAATGGGGAGCAGTTCTGAGATGTCAGCACAGAGCAGGGGAGAGTCACGCCCCTGGCAGAGATGGGTCCTGCAGCAAAAGGGTCACTTGAGCCAGGTCTGGGACTCAGGTTCTTTCATGTCCTGCTGCACATCTCTCCAGGAGGGGATTAGAGTCCCACATGTCAGGGGGATGGAGGGGCAACAGCGTGGTGAGAAACTGAGCTCCCTCTCCTCAGTGCTCACTGACCTGCCTCACCTCTCCCTGCCGTTTCACATCTTAAACCCCATATTCCCAGATGAGAAAGAGCATCACTGGGAGAGGAGAACAGATGCCTCCCATCCCTGCCCCCTCAGCCTACGTGAGAGCAAGGGGAGTGTTGGGGGAGAAGGAGCAGGAGGGGAAGGAGGAAGAGCAAGCAGAGAGGTGAATGGCGACATGAAGGAAGGGATCCCAGAGGGGAGAGAAAACCATATTGGATGAGGAGGAGATGGGGCAGGGGAGGCCCAGGGCAGCAGGACGTGAAAGGTTATAGAGAATTTGCTGTGAGTGTGAAAACAGCAACTCACCTGCCTGTTCCCTCCAAGCAGCCACCATCACCAAACCTCCAGGCCCTTCCACCTGCCCCCACTCCTACTGCCTCCGCACCAGCCCCTTCAGCTGACGCCTGCTGCTCTCCCCACCCTCCTGTTCCTGCCAGGCACTGCCGTCCCTCCAGCCCCTTCCAAACACTGCCCCATCCCTCAGTCCTCTGGGCCCTTCCCAATCTTGATGTGTCCCCCTCTTTGCACTCTCATGACTTTCCCCCTGGGCTCTCCCTGGGCTCTAGCACCAGGGTTCTCATCACCGGACATATTTTATTTCCTCACCCCCCTGTTTTGTCACTTGAAATATCTTGTTTCTCTCTCTCTCTCTCTCTCTCTCTAATCTCTGAATTTTAGCATTTACACGTCATTTCCTCGGTTTCCAAACTCTGAATTGTTAATCCTCAGTTACTGGACATTTAACAGACCCAGAATTCAGTTTGTTCCTGTTCCACAGCCCACAGCTCTGGCCCCCAGGACCTCAGGCAGGGAGGGGGCTGTGAGCAGGGACAGCCCTGGGGAGCTGGGGGGAGAAGGAGCTGTGTCTTTAGCCCTGTGCTAGGGCTGGGACACGTCAGTGGCTGTGCAGCCAGGCTGGGCGGTGGGCCCAGGAAGCTCTGCAGGTCGCACTGCACATGAAGGCAGAGGAGGGCAGGAGGAGGAGACACAATAGTGTCTGGATTTACTGCTGTACCTCGGGCCAGGGCTACACAACCTCCCTCCCCTCCCGTGCTGTGAAATGCAGGGTGCTTGTGAGCTCTGCCCTGAGCAATGAACTCCCCTCCCACGGCCATAGTCAGGGGAAAGAAGCAAAACGTTCTAACAGCCGCTGAGATTGGCACATTGATAGAATCTGAACTTCAGTTACCTTCTTGTACAGGTGGCGCAGAACTTCCCAGCCCTGGAAACACAGAATCAGAGATGAGAGCTCATCTGAACAAGCACATTAACAGAAATTAGCATTGTAGAGAGGGAGGCACTCGTCCGGGATTTAAATGGACAGGCCTCTGTTTGAGAGGTTTGTCCGCTGTCCATCATGGGGTCTAAAAGGGATGTGATTTTGTCCAGTGTTGGATGGGGGACATCACTCCGCCCCCTCCATCTCTGAAAAATGGTGTCCCCCATGCGGCATGACCTCACACGCACCATCACACCAATGAGGATGGGGTGGCACGGGTGGGGGCAAACCAAACCTGACAGTCTGGAAATGTTGAGAGTTCTGGGAATGACTGAGTGGCTCTTTATGCCTATAAAATGTTACACTGGGAAAAAGATACGTTCTAGAATTCAGCATAAATTAAACAATCCCCAAATACACATAGGAGCATTTCTCTGTCAGTGGCTACAGATTTAACAGACTCTTTTTTCCTCAGCAGAATTTCTATCACATTTATAATTATTAATAATCATAAATTAGACTTTCCCTTCTGACACTCTGAAGTGACATTGCCAGCCTGCTACCAAAGATCTGGTCCGGCTGCCATTCATGTCACTGGCCAATCTCCCCTGGAATTCAATGGGAGGCCTGAGGCATGGAGGGGAATTTTAAAAGGGATGGGAGCAGGACTGAACTGAGAATAATTCAGAAAAACAGAATTGAGGGAGTTTCCCTCACGCAACCCTGCAGTGCTGACCGGGCTGCTGCCCAGGGCTCTGGTGGTGATGTAAAGGGCCTGAGACTTTGGCCGCAGGGGCATAGGAGAAGATTTGATATTTTCCCTTCCATGTTGTCCACTGTAGCAGGTTTTTGTCCCTGCAGACAGTCTGCTGGGGTCCGGGGTCACCCTCCTTAACTAAAGATTGAGAATGAGCATGAACTTGTTGGCTTTGGGTACCATTTTCAAAATCCATGAAGTGCCTAGGCCCCATATTCTAAAGGATCCTGGGAGTTTAAGTCCAGTCTTCTCTCCCCACCACCAAACTCATTTCCATGTTATCCTTCCCCAGTCTACTCACCCTGACCTACTTCTCAGGCTTTTACCTCCTTCACTGACCAATCTGTCCCACCCAGTCTGTGCCGTTCAGTTTAGGAGTTGGGTAGGTGGTTGGCGTAGATGTCTCTCCTTAGTGCACTGATTCTTAGCACACACAAAAGATGAAGAAACTCTCTGGCAAGCATGTGGTTTGTGGTGCAAAAATGAGCAAATGCAAATATCGTGTGTCCATTTCTTTGGCTCACATCCCTCCGCTGTCTTGTTAATTTCCAAAGCTGGATGGTTCATCTTCCTGTCTGACACTGACAAAGACCCCACTAACTCAGCAGACACATGTTAACATACACACAGACACCCACTGGTTCAGCCCGATCCTGTATCAGCCCCGTCACACACTGATTGCAAAGACCACAGGCCACACTGCACAACCAGAGCTGCACTAGGAGCTGGAAGAACTGAAATTATTTCCACCAGTTCTTCCCACCTGTTATTGCCTGTAAAGCTCCTTTCTCCACTCTCGCTACGCTCCTGTTGTGTTCTCTGGCAACATATTGTGTCCCAGGGGTTGGACCATTAACCATTGTCCTCGCTTTGTGTGTGTATTATCATACAATCTCCAATTACATGATCACACACTGTTTTTGCCACAGGACCCCTGCCTCATTCTTTCACTGCCCAGGATGGAGGCACAAGGGGTGAGAATCAAGGGTAAACAGGCAAGCAGAAAACTGGCATTTCCTAACTACCAAGTGTTTGACATTTCAGCCTAAATCATCTTCTGTTCAGGGGGTTTGTACAATATATTTGCATCATGTCCCCTCTCGCTCCTCTCTCTTAAAGGTAAAAATCCCCAATTTTTTTCACTCTCTCCTCATGCTGATTCTCATTGCCTCTCTCTGAGCCCCCTTTTCTACTTCGATACCCTTTCTGAGATGGAGTGAGCGGTACCCAACACTGTGCTCCAGATGAAGCAAAACACTGATTTACAGAATGGCTGTGTAATATTCCCATGTTGTTCACCATCCTATTTTTATAGATTCTCATATTTTGTTTGACCTTTTCCCCAGAGCTGCACAGTGAGCAGAGGTGTTTGTCAAGCTGAACACAGTGAATTCCCGGTTGCATTACTGAGCTGCTGATGCACTTATTTTCAAACCCTGTAATGTGAATGAGTTGTTCAATTTTTTTCCCTTTATGGTACATTCATTTATCACCAGTGAACTTAATATCCCACCATGTTTCCCTTTCACACAGCTTGGGGACAGTGGAGGGGTGGGGGAGGGTAGGTCCCTCTGAACTGCCTCACAGTCTTCACGGGACTTGACTAGCCAACCTCAGCTGTGGCCCCCTGGAAGAAGAATCATTCCTCACAGGGACCACTCCCACAATCCCCTGTGCATCCCTCTATTCCTCTCCCACTCCCTCACCTTACCCCTCCCCGTACCACTCCTCTCCTGCCCCATCTTCTCCAAGGAATTGCAGAGCCCATACTGGCTCTCTCTGGGCCCCTAATGGCTTCCCTGGCTCCTCATGCAGCTTGTATCCTGCCATGTGTTTGGGGGGTTGCAGTCAGTGTGTGATGGGGTCTCTATCTCTGTGTGTGACCAATGAGTGTCTGTGTGCAGTGAATGTGCTAACCCCTGCTGGCTGCCATGTGCCGGTGCCACGGCTAGAGTAGCAGCAGCAGCAGTTGTCTGGGCACATGCAGCCCTGTTAGGGCTTCTGAAAATTGAAATGAGCAGCCTAGACATTAACCTGGCCTTGGCCCACCCCTTTGTCATTCCCCCCGCCCCTTCCCGCCTCCCCCCAGCCTCCAGCCCCATCAAGGACTCTAACAGCATCTTGCTGAGAATCCTATGAGCTCCCAGTGTGCACAGAAGAGCTCCTGAGGCACCCAAAATCGCACTGTTGGCCACACAAACCTTTGAGTCTTTTCACCTTAGTACAGAGCTGTCCCTGCCTCAAAGAGCTACTGTAAAATGTTAACTGTATGAGAAAAAGGGACAGAAAGGGACAGAAGGTCTCAGGGCAGGGGAGCTTTGGATAGTGATGCAATAGGAGCTGTAGTTACCTGGGCAGACGATGTTTCTTCTCCAGTCTGAAACCAAACACAGAGAGAGGGATGGGAACTCAGCTGAGCAAATGCAGCAACACAGGGCTCTGGGATGAAGAGCAGCTGGCTTAAATTGAACCCAGGCAAGAGCAAAGTGATTCAGAAGCAGGGACACATTTTGAAGAACTAGATGAGACTCTCCCCTTCATTCCATTGAATTCGTACAGCCCCAGCTCACTAGGAAACTCTGCATCTTCCTGTGGGCAAGAACTTGGCCACAGTGATCCCTGCCTCTGCCACCACCAGACTGGGTTACTGTAGATCACTGAATCCACAGCTGAGTGTGAAGGCTCCTGCTGGTACCTAACGCAGCTGCCGGCCTTCTCCAGGGCTTAGGCCACAGTGACACATCAGGCCCTGTCACGGAGTGTGGGGGAGCCAGGCCCTGCACCCCAGGGCTCCCTGCGATTCACCAGGACTCTCAGCCAGCCAGTAGAGCAGAAGGTTTATTTAGACGACAGGAACACAGTCCAACACAAGTCTTGCAGGCACAGATAACAGGATCCCCCCTGTTAGGTCCCTCTTGGGGCCCCAGGAGCCCCACAGCCCCCAGTGGGGATCAGAGCCCTGTCCCTGCTTCCCTTCTTTCCCCAGCCAGCTCCAGTCTGCCCAGCACCTCCTCCCGGGCCAGGAGGTCACCTGACCCCTTTGTCTCCAACACCTGCACCTTTGCAGAAGAGGCCCAGGCCATCAGTTGCTAGGAGACAGAGTGTCAGGCATTTGGGTGTACCGGCCCTTTGTTCTGCAGCAATCACACACCCTGATCCACCACCTAGATATTGATAACTGCACCGGGGCACTGAGGCACCAACACAGCACCCACAGGCCCCAGTAAGAACAGTCCCACTTCATCACACTGCAGCTGCCGGCCTTCTCCAGGGCTTAGGCCACAGTGACACATCAGGCCCATGTTCCAGTCCCTTCATTGGCTCCCAGTCCCTTTCTGGTGCCAGTTTAAGGCCTTGGTTTTAATCTGCAAATCAATTAAAGAATCCAGCCCCAGTGGAGGCTGTTTGTGAGCTGTCCAGGTAGGAGGCTACAGAGGCAGAGCATTGTATGGGGCACCCAGGTTGCAGGGCGGGGGTGACACAGCCACCCCTTAGTCTGGATTGTACCCTGGGTATGTCACAGTGACACCCTAAATTAAAGCTCACTGGCTAAGCAGGGGATAGAGATGCCAAAACCCAGTGAAAATCAGAGTGGGCGGGGACAGGTGTTCCTGCCTGATGCTATGAATTCCCCTTCGAGAGCCCTAGGTACCATTTGACCTTCCTCTCCCCACTCCCATGCTTAAACCCAGAGCTGATTGAACCTCATGGAGAGCCCTTGTTTCAGTTCAGTGATTGCAAGAGCTGAAACCACTGATAAGCTGGTCTAGGGGCCAGGTCGTAGACCTAGTGTGGGGACAGGGCTGAAGCGAACAACATGGAGATGCAGCAGCAGCCACGGCCTGCTGGAATCCCTGGGGCCTGGGTAGGTTGTGGAACCTCAGAACGCATCATTGTGGCAGTGGGGGGTCAGCAGTGGAGCTGAGCGGTGGCAGAGGTAACAGCCCCAGAAAAAACAGAAGAACCAGCAGCAGAGGCATCAGCCAGCGGTGGCAGAGACAGCAGCCGCAGTGAGCCAGTTCCAGAGGCAGCAGAGGCATCGCTCGATGTCCCTCACCCCTTTTCAGGGATAGGAGGCAGTGAGCAGCCAGTGGCAAAGGTGCCAACTTCCCCTCTACCTGGTGGGTGCTCAACCCCCTGCTCCACCCTAGGTCCCATCCCCATTCCACCTCCATCCCCCACCTCTTCCCACCCCTGCTTTGTCCCCCCATTCCACCTCCTTCCCCAAGTCCCTGCCCCTGCTCTGTCCCATCCCCACCTCATTCCACCCCCTTCCTGAACTCCCCGGCCCCATCCCACCTCTTCCCCACCTCCTCCCCCAAGTGTGCCACTTCCCTGCTCCTCCCCCTCCTTCGCAGAGCACCCTGAGTGCTGTGAAACAGCTGTTTTGCGGCAGATGGGAGGCACTGGGAGGGAGGGGAAGAGTTGGTCAGCGAGGCTGCCAGTGGGCGACATGTGTTCAAGTGAGAGAGGAGCTTGGCTGTGAGTTGGTGCAGAGCACCCGCTAAGTTTTCCCTGTGGGTGCTCCAGAGCTCTCGGCACCTAGGGCCAGTGGTGACAGTGATAGCAGCAGCAGCAAGCCAGTTGCAGATGTGGAGGCAGCAGTGGACACATTGCTCAATGCCCCCCCCCAACACGCCTTTCAGGGGTGGAGGGTGAAGCCATGTGAGGACACCTCTGAACTCTGGGTCTTGCTGATTAAGGACAACCAACTGTGAGTGGGCTGCAGTGGAAGGAGAGGGGAGTGGTGTGTTACAGGTCATTCGCTCATTGGATTTTCACACAGCAAGGTGGGAAACTGAGGCAAAGGACATTGTCCAATGTACAGTAGGGTGGGGGGTTGCTCAGGGTTACAGGCTTTCGAATCATGGCTGTGGTGTTTTCCCAGAAAAATGCTGGGTCCCTTTGCCTTGTAATACAAGTTTTCTTTTGTTACACCCAGACTCAGGGCGTGTGAGTGAGAAGTTTTGTCTCTTATCCTGTGTCTACACTTGTACTACTGTCGTAAAACTTTTATCAGTTGGGGTGTGAAAAAAGCACGTCCTTGACCTACATATGTTTCACTGACAAAAGCACTAGTGTGGACAGTGCTGTGTCGGCAGGAGACACTCTCCCAGTGACGTAGCTACTGCCGCTCACTGAGTGTGGTTTAATTATGCTGGTGGAAGATCGGCACAGAGCGGCTACACGGGAGACCTGATTCCAGGGCAGCTGCAGTGGTACAGCTGTGCCGCTATAAGCATTAAAAGGGACACTATAGAGCCTTAAAGAGATCCAGGAGTTAAATTTTCTCAGATTATTGGGTGGGGTCTCAAGTGTTTTCTGGTTTGTGTTGCTAAGAGTTCTTGACATTGAACCGTGTTGCTGCTGACTCCAGCTGGCAGAAGGGTGAGAGATCGAGAGATCCAGAGAGAGTTTCAACACCACGGAAAAGGCTGCATTCAAGAAATAGAAACACTTACCAAGTTCTTGTTGAAGATAATCTAGGTAACAGAGAATCAGAAACAAATACACACTAATTAAGTCCTTCTCATCTAGCATGGAATCAGCCCCAGCCTCCCATCATGCAGCCTGTCCTTCACAAACCCACTGACCCAGGGTATGGGCAGGGAAACCACTGAGGTCTGGGGAGAAGAGTCTCTTTCCAACCCCCAAGCAGGGGACGGAGCACCTGTGAAGTCCTATAGGGTGTGGCTACACAGCAACTGAATACCTCCAATTGACCCATGTCAGCTAATGAGGCTCACAAGACCTGGGCTGGGGGCCTGTAAAATTGGGGTGTAGACGTTTGGGCTCATTTTGTGTCCACAATAGAGTAAAGTATCAAAAAATAACTGATTATCTGCATGGACTTAGTTCTGAAAGTTTTGAATTCCCTAGGGAATTAGGGGCAGATTTTTTAAGGTATTTAGATTCCTAACTCCCACTGATTTCAATTGGCATTAGGTGTCCAAATACCTTTAAAAAGTTGCCCTTAGAGCCCCATCCTCCCTTCCTTGCATATTACATGTTCCCATTCACTTCGCTGGGTGTCCATGGAATGTAATATTGGGCCCTAAAATTATCAACATTATTCTGTTAGGGATGTGACTTGTGCATTGAATGTTGGATCCTACACACGTTGAAATCCCAGACACAGCTCTGATTGACAGTAGTGGTGCAGCATCAGGGCATTCATGTTTTCCTCCTTTAAAAAATAGAACATGAGGAGACAAATTTGTAGGAAGTTTTCCTTGTTGGAGAAAAGGGCACAACACTTACCGATTTCTGTATCACGGTTCCCTAAAAAAAAAGAAAAAAGAAAAAACAGAAATAAATATAAATTGTTATTAGGAGCATTTTTCTCTTGGATATACAGTTGTCTGAGTTTTGTGAACGTTGAACATTGTGTATAACTTTTCATATTACCTGGGGAGAGGGGAGAGGGGAATTTATCAGGCTTATCATCCCAATTTCTTTTTAACATGAAATGAAAAAATGACACAGAGTCCTCCTGGTGCCTCATGTCATGGTGTCTCCATCACCATGTGGATTTCATCCTCAGAGAAGATACTTTTCAAAGAACATTTTCTTTCTGATTTTCTCGTACCCACATACTGAATCATTATCAATACATTTTAAAGTGATAATCAAGATAGCCCAGTACAGACAGTTTGATAAGAAGTGTGAGAATACTTACAAGAAATAATTACAGAAACTGCTGAGCTGGAATTGATATGCAAACTAGATACAATCACCTTAGGTTTGAATAGGGACTGGGAACGGCTGAGCCATTACAAACATTGAATCTATCTCCCCTTGTAAGTATTCTCACACTTCTTATCAAACTTTCTGTACTGGACTATCTTGATTATCACTTCAAAAGTTTTTTTCCCCTTACTTAATTGGCCTTTCAGAGTTGGTAAGACAACTCCCACCTTTTCATGCTCTCTGTATGTGTATATATATATGTTCCATTCCATGCATCCGAAGAAGTGGGCTGTAGCCCACGAAAGCTTATGCTGAAATAAATTTGTTAGTCTCTAAGGTGCCACAAGTACTCCTGTTCTTTTAATTTAATGGAAAAGGTTCTATGTGGAGAAAAATTGAACTTACTGATTTGTCCAAGATGTTTCCCTAAAGAAACGAAATAAAGCAAACAGATGTAAATACAAGTTATTTAAGAATATTTTCAGTTAATGGAGATTTAAAGGAGTGTTTTCATGATATGAATGCCTGGCCCCTAATACCAACATTTCATTCATGATTTACTAACATTGTAGCCACACAAGAGTTAAGAGTCCAACAGTAACTAACTATTTTCAAGGATTTACAAATGCAGGAACACCAGGGCTCTGGGATGAAGAGCAACTTTTTAAAGCTGAATTCAGGCAAGAGCAAAGTGATTCAGAAGCAGCGACACATTTTGAAGAACTAGATGAGACTCCCCCCTTCATTCTATTGAATTTCTACAGCCCCCATTCACAAACCCATTGATCCAGGCTATTGGCCGGGAAACTACTGAGGTCTGGGGAGAAGAATCCCTTTCCAACCCACAGGCAGGGCACAGAGCACCTACAAAGTCCCATAGGGTGTGGCTACACAGCAACTGAATACCCACAATTGACCCATGTCAGCTAACGAGGCTCATAAGACATGGGTTGGAGGCCTGTAAAATTGGGATGTAGATGTTTGGGCTCATTTTGTGTCTACACTAAAGTATGAAAAAATAACTGATTATTTGCATGGACTTAGTTCTGAAAGTTTTGAATTCCCTAGGGAATTAGGGCCAGTTTTTTAAAGGTATATAGGTTGCCAACTCCCATTGATTTCAATTGGCATTCGGTGTCCAAATACCTTAAAAAAGCTGCCCTTAGAGCCCAATCCCGCTTCCTTGCAGATTACATGTTCCCATTCACTTCGCTGGGAGCGTTCGGTGTGCACGGAATGTAATATCGGGCCCTAAAATTATCAACATTATTCTGTTAGGGATGTGACTTGTGCATTGAGTGTTGGATCCTACACACTCATTGAAATCCCAGGCACAGCTCTGATCGATGGTAGTGGTGCAGCATCATGGCATTCATGTTTTTCTCATTTAAAAAAATAGAATATAAGGAGACAAATTTGTATGAAGTTTTCCTTGTTGGAGAAAAGGGCACAACACTTACTGATTTCTGTATCACGGTTCCCTAAAAATAAATAAATAAATAAATAAATAGGAGCATTTTTCTCTTGGATATACGGTTGTCTGAGTTTTGTGAAAGGTGAACATTGTATATAACTTTTCATATTACCTGTTGGGGTGAAATTTATCAGGCTTTATTTCATCCCAATTTCCTTTTAACATGAAATGAAAAAATGAACAACTCTCCTCAAATATAATTACACACAAGATCCACGTTGGATCACATTATTTACTTGTCTGATGAGGCAAGAGGACATTTGACGGCACAGAGTCCTCCTGGTGCCCCATGTCATAGTGTCTCCATCACCATGTGGATTTCACCCTCAGAGAAGATACATTTCAAAGAACATTTTCTTTCTGATTTCCTCTTACCCACATACTGAATCTTATCAATACATTATCACTTATACTTCATGTGATTTTCAAATTGATATCGCTTTAATAATCATCATCATAAATAATAAAACAGCAGACAACTTAATGGAAAAGGTTCTACGTGGAGAAAAATTGAACTTACTGATTTCTCCAAGGTGTTTCCCTAAAGAAATGAAATAAAGCAAACAGATGTAAATACAAGTTATTTAAGAATATTTTCAGTTAATAGAGATTTAAAGGAGTGTTTTCATGACATGAACGCCTGGCCCCTAAATACCAACATTTCATTCATGTTTAACTAACTATGTGGCCACACTAGAGTTGAGAGTCTGACAGTAAATGACTATTTTCAAAGATTTACAATTCTGAAAGTTTTGAATTGCTTATGGAATTAACGTCTGATTTTTCAAGGCATTTAGGAGCCTAACTCCCACTGATTTCAGTGAGAGTTAGCTGACCATATACCTTTAAAAATCCAGCCATTAGAGCCCAATCCTGCTTCCTTGTACTGTCTCTCACATTCCCATTTGCTTTGCTCGGATCTCCGGGGGTGCAGACTGGAATTGCTGGCCCTCAAATTATCAGCATTATTTTTTTAGTGATATGACTTGTGCATTCAGTGCTTAATCCTATACTTATTGAAGTCAATGGCAAAGATATAACTGATGTTCGTGATGCAGTACCTGGGCTTTCATCTTTTTCTGGTTAAAAAACTTCACCCAAAACATTCATAAATAAACAAAGAAATACCCTTATGAAGAGACAAATTTGTAGAAAAGTTTTCCTTGTTGGAAGAAAGAGAACAACATTTACAGATTTCTATATCCTGTTCCATCAAAAATAAATATAAATTCTTATTAGGAGCATTTTTGCCTTGGTTATACAGTTGTCTGCATTTCAGAAAAGTAGCGCAGTGATTATACAATTTATGAGCCTTTGATGGGTTTCATATTCTCAACACCAGGAGAAAAAAGTTTTCCCTTCTCCAACTCTGACTTACTGTTCCTCACCATTGTCAGAACTCAGGTTAAGGCTCAGAGCTCATGTCTATTCAGACCCCTCTTTTCTACTGTGTATATTTTTTTTAATATTACCTATTGGGGTGAAATTTGCCAGGCTTTGTCTCATTCCAATTTCTTTGTAACAGTAAGTGAAATCACAGACAACTGCTCCCAAAATAAAATCACACCCAATCGTAATGGGGGCCCAACTCTGTACAAAATATTTGCTTATCAGAGGAGGGAAAAAGACATTAACTAATTCCCACAGTCCGTGGGGACTGTGGAGGGAACAACTGCACATCTGGGTGGGAAGTGGGCAGAAAAGAGTGAGGAGTGGAGAAGGTTTTGGATCAATCTTCCCTCCACCCCTTCCCCAAATGCTCCATTCAGCTTAACTGAGGCAGTTCTGGGGGAGAAATATTCTGTGCCTGTAAAGGGCTGGTGCAGATCACTGCCTCCTGGAGCAAATGGGAACCTTAGTAACGTTTCCTTCCCTGTGATGCTGAGGGGCAGGTCTGTGCTTCCCCTGCTTGGCCTAGTGTAAAATTTCATTCTTCTCTTTTTTCATGTATTAGAAGAAAATTTCTTGTTAATTTCACTAAGTTTTCCCCTATGACATTTACCTTTCATGTTAAATAGATAAACAGTGAGGCCAATAAAACCAAACAAAACTGGGAGAATCACACTCAGAGCCACCATCCATGGATTCACTCTTGGGAAAAAGAAATCTGAAAAATAAACCCCACAGGATTTGCATTAGTTTGGAAGCAGGAACACCAATTTTTTCTCTGTTGCATGTAACTACATAATTAGTCCCCAGCAGGACGCTATGTGAGATAAGAGTGAAAACATGACCCTCTCTATGCTACACAAAAGACCAAAACCTGATTGTAAAAATTACTCCAACCAACACAGCTTTAGCTCTGATTAACCTGTGAATGAACAGGCCTGATTTGATTCATGGTATTCACAGCTTCATTGAGTTCAGGGGCAAATTCTCTGCTCACAAAACCACACTGACTTCAGTGGAGTTATGGCAGCAAACGATTTGCTCCTCACTGTTCAGCAACATTCAGAAATTGCGGGAGTAATTGGAATATTTTGGTGAATCACTAATAATTTCCCCAATTATTTTGATGAATCATAATCGCAATTAATCCAAACATTAAGTGCTGCAAATTGATTCATCTTCTTTTGCTGTTCTTGAGTTTACAGCATTTAAATCATCTAGCCAGGGTGGGCATTTCAAACATGCCTAAGGGCTTCTCCACACAGGATTTGTGCACTGGTTTAGTGAAATTGGTGTAACACTCATGCAGTAATTGTTACATTGATGCCACAGCTGACCATGTAACAGGACTGCCCCAATTTAACTAAACTGGTTGACAAAACTTTAAATTGTAAATCAGCTGAATAATGTCCTTTATCCATTTAATATAAATCAGTAAAGAACTGACTTAAGCTAAAAACATAGGACACTCTGAAACTGAAATAAGAGCATTCAAACAAGAGGTTTCATCAATAACTCAGTAGTGCAGCTTGTGTGTGTAAACAAAGGCATAGTGAGTTACGAGCACAACTCCCATTGAATGTCAGCAGAAACAAGCCCACATAGTTTGGTGACATTTCACTTATTGAAAAGACAGCAAACAAACCATAGCGAAAAAATTCCCAAAATCACTGTGATGAAGTTAAGTTTTTATTTCTTCTCAAAATCATACTATTTTTTAAAGTAAGAGTTTCAGGAGTATCAGAGTTAAGATTAAATTTACATGAAACCCAAAACTCTGATAACACATGAATCTGATGAAGTGGGTATTCACCCATGAAAGCTCATGCTGCAAAACGTCCGTTAGTCTATATGGTGCCACAAGACTCTTTGCTGCTTTTTCTGATAACTCTGAATCTTCAAAATTAAGGCAGTCAGATTGCCTGAGTTGTGACACTGTTAAGGTGCCAGTTTCTGGACTTCTTTGTGTTTACGTAGGTTTTAAAATATGCACAACAGATGCTTCAGTTCTTTGTTTCCTATGTTTTGTTTTGTTTCTGATGGAAGTGATTTCAGTGTGTGGGTTTAGCTGGTAACTGACCTGCTATATAAACTGTTGATTCCTTTTCTTGATTGAGAACGGTGTTCCTGATCCAACAGGACAGGTTCTGGTTTGAATTTTCTTTTATAATAATAGAATTTTCTGTTTCAAACAGGCCACTATCCCCTAGGGATTTTGGTTCAGAGAGTGATGGTAATTCTTGCCCACTGCGATCTCTCCATAGCACCTTGGGCTCTGGGTACCACCCAGCCGATTGACAAACCACCCGGATCCCTCCATCCTGGTGACTCTCCACAGAGATGAGAGGATTGGAGCCCAAAGCTAGAAGAAAATTACATAAATGTGTGACAAATCAATGGGGTAACTTAAAAGCTAAAAGGATGAGTGAGAGATTGTGGATCCCTTACTCCCACTAGAGATCACTTGATCATGTAGAAGGGATAAATGAACACTGGAATTTCTGAATTCCCAATACCCATGGACACAGGAAAGATGTGAATAAATATTGAGTGAAATTATTTTAAATAAGCAAGAGATATTGTCCTCTCCACCCAAGAGCAATGGAGCATTGAACACCTTTGGAAATCTGGCCACTTCATTTAAATATCTAGTGGGATATGAATTTTTCGGAAAGCCAATTTTTAGTATATTGGATAAACATTTTGTTTGCTCTCTTTTTAAAATAAATAAATAAATCAGTCTAACTGGCTCCATGGTTCCTGTGTCAGAGCAGCAGGGGACAAATGCTCAGCCTCATCTGCTAACGGTAAATACATAATGTCTCCCACCCTCACCACCATCTCTGTGAGGCCTTAGCCAATCAGAAAGCTACAACTGATTTTGACTGCACCCCAACTAACTACCAGTAGTGACCACGTCAGAAGGCCTAATAACCTGGCAGTCCCACCTTAGCCTCGCCTCAGAATGACTGCAGAGAAATTGGAAGACGACAGGCTGTCCACACTTGAAAGGCTGCAGCAGCACAGCTTCACTGCTGTGGTGCTTCAGTGTAGACACTACCTACGCCAACGAAGGATTTCTGGTGTCATAGGTAATACCCTTCTCTGAGAGGCAGTAGCTGGGCTGACAGAAGAATTCTTCTGTTGACCCAGCGCTGCCTGCATGGAGACTTATGTCAGCTTAGTTTTGTCAGTCATGGGGTGTGTATTTTTCACACCCCTGAGAGACAGTTAAGCCGACCTACTTTTCTAGTATAAACCAGGCCCATATTTGTCTAGACCGGGGTAGGCAACCTATGGCACATGTGCCGAAGGCGGCACACAAGCTGATTTTCAGTGGCACTCACACTGCCTGGGTCCTGGCCATCAGTCTGAGGGGCTCTGCATTTTAATTTAATTTTAAATTTAAAAACCTTATTTACTTTACATACAACAATAGTTTAGTTATATATTATAGACTTATAGAAAGAGACCTTCTAAAAATGTTAAAATATATTACTGGCATGCAAAGCCTTAAATTAGAGTGAATAAATGAAGACTCGGCACACCACATCTGAAAGGTTGCTGACTCCTGGTCTAGACGTCTTTTCCCTCCTTTCTCTCCCTCCTTTTGAAGTTGGCCAAAAACATCTTTTGGGCAAGGAAATCTCTTGACCATTCTGAAAATGTCTTTAATAAAACGTTGGGAAAGTTTTCAGCATATTTTCCAAAGCGGACGAACATGGTCGTGTGCTGAAATCTAGTCACACTGTGTTACTCTAAAATAATTCACAAGTTGCTAGTCACAGTTGTTGCAGTAGAAAAGAACAAAAACTGCAGCCCAGACTAAAATAATACAGACAAGAACTGCTGACCTGCTATCTTCAGTTCCAATAGGGCTTCTTCATAAAAAGAACCATCTTGAACAAAACAGTTGTATTGTCCTTCATCTGAGGGTCTGATATTAAGAATCTGCAAGGAAATATTCCCATCCGTGATGCCAGGTTTCAAAAGCTCTGTCCTTCCACGATAGACTGGCATCTGCTCTCCATACTGATCCTTTCCTTCATGATACTGGTGAACAACTGAAGTGAACTCAGATCGGAACCATCTCACCTCCATGTTCTCAGCGCTCATCCTGGGGGACAGGTGACAGGGTAACAGAGTGGCCTCACCCACAATGGCAGTGACAAGGTGACCAGGACCCACCACTCTGAACTGGGCTGTGAAATACACCAAAGCAAAAAGAGACCAAGCTCAGAGGGAAAAAATATATTTATGACTGATTCAATAGGTTCAAAGTTTCCAAATTTCAACGTGAAGCAGACACCTGGCATGCAGATTTTCAACCTGAATATTTGAAATTTGGCAGTTACAAGCAACTGAAAAAGGCATTTATAGTAGAAAGTGACAGGCCAGCTCAGGTATAGGGGTCACTGATAACTTCCCTTATATTAATTTCATGTGCCACAGAGCCATTTCAATGCCCCGTGAATGGACAGGGTGACCTGAGTATATACACTGTATACCTGAGCTCTGGTGTGTTCCAGCCTTCACTATATTTCTGATGTGATTCTCATTGTTGGTTTTAATATGAGATTGAAAAGATGAAATCCTGACTCCATTGAAGTCAATGGAGATCTCTTAGGATTTCACCCTAGTGTTTTGGGATCCCTCCTCTTTGGACACTACCTCTCACCTCATATGACACAATTTTCCTCCTCTGCCCTCTCCCCCTGCTGTTTTTAGTGGGCCTGGGTCATGGCTCGGACATTTTCAGTAAAGAGTCTTCAACTTGGGGATTTGCTTTTTGCCTTGGCCTCACTGAGCCCAAATCTCTTCAGCTTCAGGCCAGGCTCCCTTGGTATTTGAGAAAGGACTGGGGCACAGAGGATGCAAGCACGTGAAGTAGGATGCTCAGCATGACCATAGGAGCGTAGGGCAGCTCACAGTGGAAATGCCAACATCAGGGAAGGCTGCAAAAAGGAGAGAAGATTCTCCCAAAACCGGTGGTTTACATTATAATTAGATTCACCAACCAGTCACTAAACCCTGTTCCTGATCCCCCACATTGGTTATCAAGAAGCAAGAAAAAAAGAAATCAAACAGTCCCCTTTACTGCATTCCAGTCTCTGGCTCCCAATCAGTGAACAGGTTCAATACAGTAAGAAGTTACTTAAAACTCTGTTTACTTTACAAAATGTTCTTCTGATTCCCCCAAAAGACCAGACACATTACCAGATCAATGCTAGTTTGACTCTTTCCCAAAATACCATGCTGCCAGCCAATCCTTTAGTATCTAAAACTAAAGGTTTTATTATAAAAGAAAAAGAAAGAAAGAAGAAGTTGTTAAATGGTCAAAGCAATCAGATACATACATACTTCAGGGTCCACATATAAGGTTCTTAGCAGCACTGGTGAGTTTCCTAACTTGTAAAGTTCCTCTGGAACACATCCACAGTTTGGATGGATCTGCCAGCCATTTGTCCAAAGCATCAGTTTGTATAGAAGTTACTCCAGAGGTGAGAAGCAGGATTGAATACAAAATGGAGAAGATGTAGCTGCCTTTTTATATCGTTTTCCATGTGGTTTGTACATTTGTTGTCCCAAACACAGGCTCCCAGCACATGGGTATGGAAAGGTATTTGGAGTCCCCTGTCCATAGTCATGTCCCTACATGTCGTGCTGACTCATAGGCAGAACCCGTGGTTCATTGTGCCCCTGATTGCCCTTGATGGGCCATCAAGCAGGCTGGATAGTGCTGATGCTGGGTCTGCCTGGATGTGTCACCCAGATGCACAGCACAATTTCGAGACACAAATATACCACACGTGTCTATAGCTTATGATCCAAAGATGATATATACCTGTAAACATTATCATATTTAGCAAATCATAACGTTTCCATTGATGCCTTACATGGCATATCTTGTATATGATTTATTGTGCTTTTGTAATATTGTTATCAATGATATTTTAAATGGTCACCCATATTCCATACCACATCACACTCAGATACTATTGGAACCCAACTAAAGGACTTCTTTGAGTGAAAGCAGGAGCCTGGTGAAACTGAATGGGCATATGCATATGATCTCCAGGAGAGAATGAGCAAAGTGGAGCAGTGAGACTCTCGACGAGTTCCAGACCTGGATGTGGTTCTGAAAGAGCAGTTGATGCTGGGGCTCTGGGATGATTCCTGCTGCCATGAAATGAAAAGGAGGTTTAAGGAAGAGCCTGGTAACAAGTTCCATGAACTCACGCCAACCCTTCGGAGAAGAAGTGGAGGCCTAGTGAATGCAACTACTGGGGAAAAGGTCTTGCCCCAAAACACAGTTAACATTGGAAAGTTTAAGTGAAGGAGTCCAAAAACTGGCAGTCCAACAGGAGGAGATGCTGCAAGTGATGACTGAGTTGATGAAAGAAAAAATTCCCAATCACCACCATTACTGAGTCGCGTTTTCAAAAATATTTGAAGGATAAGGAGCTGACCATGCACAGCACACAGTTTGTACATCTAACAGCAGTTAATAGACTGGCAATCCCAGTGGTGGGGTGCCTTGAAGCAGACAGAGTACATGGATCAGATACTGCCAGGAAAATGCATCTTCATCCTGAAACACAAAGCCTCTGAAGGGAGCCATATGGAATGAGGAGTCCCAGGGATTCTAGGAATGAACATCATTAGTGAGCTGAAGGAGCTACTCTTGCCAGGAGACGGAACCAAGAGGATGAACCATCATGAGCACTCTATGAAGAATGCAGTTCTGAGTAGAGTACTGGCTCGAGTGGAAAGGCAAAGTCATTCCCTGATCCCCACAAGGTGGACTGGAAATGTTAAAGTGGGCAGAAAATGGGAGACCATTATTCCTCCTTAGAGATGGAAGATCCTTGATGAACGCTGCTGGGTACCAGAAAATACCAATGAATATCGAGTGCTGGTACTAGAGACTACATCTGGGCCATGCCTACCTAATGGACTCCAGTCAGCTAATGTACTGACTAGTGCCATCAAAGGAAGAGTACCAGTGAGTCCTCTAAATTCAAGTGTGAAGGCTATGGAGTTGCATCCTCAGAACAGAATAGCAGAGGTACACCAGCCTGAGGAGGTGATCCCTCAGGTGAAGGTAACATTTGAGGAGAATGGAAATGAGCTGCAGGTGACAAGGAGGGAGAAGGGAGGAGAAGTTACCTCTCCTCATGAAAGATGTGGTGGGAGACTGACAGTTCCAGTTGAAGCAGTGCTCAAGGGGCTGGTTCCTGAACAAGTGGCTAACTTAAGGGCTTTGCCAGAGAAGCATGAAGAGCTCTTTTCTATGGCTGAGGTGACCAGTTTCGATGACCGGGTCAAAAGGTGTCCATGGCAGCCCAAAGACAGCCAGTAAAGCTGCTCTCAGAACAACTAAAGACACAGCCCAAAGTAGGAAAAGGACTTATGATCACAAGTACAATGGGGTTCTGATCAGACCTGGTGACTGTGCACCAGTTCGTACCCATAGGTGCCGAGGGCTTAATAAAATACAGAAGTGGGAGTCAAATCCCCACATTGTAGTTGCTCAGAACAATCCTGAGCTGCCAGTTTACACCATCCAGCCTGAATGAGGAGGTCCTGAAAGAGTAGTGTATAGGGACCAGCTAAGACATTGCCTCCTTAGTCCAGTCAGGGACCATAGGAGGCATAGATCAGTGTGCCCCAAGGAGACTGAAACCAGTTGGGGGATGGTTCTAGTCCCACAAACCGAATACCGAGGGGAACAGAGTGGGGCAAACCCAAACCCTAACAAGAATGGCCAGATCCCTCAACTTAACCTGGTGTTACCAGGGGACAGAGAAATAGAAACTGTGGGTCATGAACCATCAGTCTGAAGACGGTCCCAGAGAACTACTAAGGCTGCACTGCCTGTTAAATTTAGAGATGAGTATGTTATTGATTCTATGTAGTGTTTTAATGCATATTTTCCTGTATAGTAGGAAGGAGAAGACCTAGAATGTTAAATATGCTGAATTTCCCCACTTACACTGATCTTGCTATGTATTTAAATTCACACACTGTGAGTAGTTCCGCTGACTTCGAGTGAAGCATGTTGTTAAGACACTTCAGGAGCTTAAATAAATCCTCTAAGAAACAACAGACACAGGACAGATTCCTACCTGATTCCATCTTGTGAACATAACAAGTAAGGAAGAAAACAATAAACCCAGGGAGAGGGGAGCTGGCTCTGGAGCTGTGGCAGAATGAGAGAATCTCCATCTTCACTGTGACTTGATCTAGACAGGAAGAAGGAGGAAAAAATGTACCATAGTGAGCATAACACCAATTAACATTAAATCATTACAGTCAAGCATTAAAGAGGGCACCATAAATAAAAAAGGAATAAATACATTAAATGAACTCTTTCATATTACAGAGTTAGAACAGCCATTGCATTAAAATTGAAAATGTTTCCTTTAAGATTCTGATTTTGTCCCATCCTTACAAAATCCCTTTTAAAAAAAGGCAGATCAGTGTAAAAGTTGGTAGTTATTCCATCAACTGAGAAAAAAATTTCAGTGAATGAGAAACAGTGTGTGTGCAGGGCCGCCCAGATGATTAAGGGGGCCTGGGGCAAAGCAATTTTGGGGGCCCCTTCCATTAAAAAGAAAGTTGCAAAACTATAGAATACTATATTCTTGTGGGGGCCCCTGCAGGGCCCGGGGCAAATTGTGCCCCACTTGCCCACCCCCGAGTAGTCGTGTGTGTGTGTGTGTGTGTGTGTGTGTGTGCGCGAGAGAGAGAGAGAGAAATATTCCTGGGTTTTTTTACCCATTTATTTTCTTTCAGCATATCAGAGGCAAAATTATTCAGTTCCATAAACAGACTCATTCAGTAACAGGAAGGACAGAGAAAGAGGCTGCCCATACAGCTGGATCCGCAAAAGTTTGTAACTTACTTTACAAAACAGAAATATACGCTTAGTAAATTCATAGCAAATCTCCCTTTGAAGGCATTGAGAGCAGGATCAGGTCCAGTTTTACTGAATAAAATATAGAAGCAAAGAAATAGATTCTTAACTCAAATAACCAGAATAGTCTGGAGTTACATTACAATGAAAGGAGAGGGGAAAATAGCTCGTATATCATTTTGAATATATAGTTCAAAAGCAAAGTTTATATTCAGAGTAAAACATTTATCCTGAGATTATTGGATCATTTTGCAGTTAATAATTCACTCAAGGAATAAATGTCTACTAGGAGCTATCAAAGAACAAGGGAAATGGTATTCAAGTGAAAGAACTCACCTACCTGATGAATCCTGGAAATCAGCTTTGGAACAGTTTTGAGCTCTCCCTGGTGTTCCGTGGTTTTCTAAAATCATCACCCGTTCTCCTCCAGTTAGTTTGCACTGCCAGTGACTATTTAGGTTGCAAAATGAATTCTTAATAAAAAATTACAGAAACAAAAAACTGAATCCTGGTCTTTCCTTTCATATTTCTGCTGAAATGGTGTTCATTCTTTGTTGGACACTGAAGTGAAATGTGTCTCTCTCGATGCCTTCACTAAGATGGAAGGCGAAAGTAGAAAAATAACTGGAATGCTGTGGTGATTTCAATCCCTCCCTATTACATCCCCATCACAGTTTGGAAAGCAAGCAAGCAAGAAAGATGCGCAGCTAGGGAGCCAGTGTTGGTGGCAGCAGACAGATTTTGAAGGGCCCCAATCTGGCTGAAGGCAATGAGAATTTCCAAGAGGCTCAGCTTCTTGCTCCTTGAGAATTGTTCAGTATTATCACCATAATTATTATAGTTTCCATCTCATGCTCCAAATGGAAACACCCCCTTTAATTACTTCAGAATTAAACACCCTTCGTCCTGCTACACTGGAGTTTCTGGTGAATCCAATGTCTTTATTACTGTAAGGTCCGAAGGTTAAAGCCCAACCTAGCTCTGTTCTCAGATAAGAGTCTAAACAGGATCAAAGAGCTTTAACTGATTCTAAGTTCTGATTGGCCAACAGACATAGTGCTTTCCTGGCAAGGGTGAAAGTAACTTAAAGGACTTACCCTACGCGGAGTCCTGAGTAGGGGGCATGGCCTCAACCAGAAGAGGTGGGGCCTTTAAATACCTGGGCCATTTAAATCAAGATTTAAAGGCTCCAGGGCTCCAGCTGTGATAGTGGCAGCCAGGAGCCCTGGGCCCTTTAAATCACCCCCAGAGTGACCAGCTGAAGAGGTGGCTGGGAACCCCAGAGCTCAGGGGCGATTTAAAGGCCCCGGGGCTCCGGCCACCGCTACCGCAGCAGAGCCATAAACTCTTTAAATCACGGACAGAGCCCCAAGTGGTCCCAGCTGCCGCTGCTACCCCAGGGCTTGGGCGGAGATTTAAAGGGCCTGGGACTCCGCTGCAGTAGCAGTGGCCAGAGCCACAAGCCCTTTCAATTACCAGCCTGGGGAAGCCAGTCTGGTCTGGCACAACACACAGGCTCTTGCTGGTATGCCGTACCAGTTCGTACCGGCTTACTTTCATCTCTGTCTCCTGATCTAAGTCATCACCACAGGTTACTGAACTCCTGTCTCACAACATTCCATGTGCTTGTTCCTTTACAAGTGGTCAGTGCACTAATGGGGTCAGACTGAGACAATCACAGGGCAATATTTTTAGAGGGACATGTAAGAGTTTGCCATCATGTGAACAAGACATGGCTGTATTTTGAAAAAGCCTTGTTGAGGGCGCAGGAACAAACTATCCCGATGTGCAGAAAGAATAGCAAATATGGCAGATGACCAGCTTGGCTTAACAGTGAAATCTTAGGTGAGCTTAAACTCAGAAAGGAAGCTCACAAGAAGTGGAAACTTGACTAGGGAGGAGTATAAAAATATTGCTAGAGCATGCAGAGGTGCAATCAGGAAAACCAAGGCACAACTGGAGTTGCAGCTAGCAAGGGATGTGAAGGGTAACAAGAAGGGTTTCTACAGGTATGTTAGCAACAAGGTGGTCAGGGAAATTGTGGGACCCTTACTGAATGGGAGAGGCAACATAATGACAGATGATGTGGAAAAAGCTGAAGTATTCGATTCTGTTTTTGCCTCGGTCTTCACAGACAAGGTCAGCTCCCAGGCTGCTGCA